>PVJA010033221.1:0-23499 GCA_004027025.1 Myocastor coypus | reverse complement strand
TGTGCTCACAAGCTAGTGTTAATGCCCCTGGGGCTTGATTTGGATGGACATGCCAAAAATAAGTGTGAGAGATGTTTGCGATTACTTCCATCCTCACACAGCTTTGGACATCTCAGAAGGGTCAGCGACGGTGTGCAACTGCCCCTTGAAATGATGCCGAGATAGCAGCTGACACATTTGCCATCTAAGTATAGCTCAGGGGTTCTCAGCCTTTCTAATGTCTTGACCCCGCAATACAGCTCCCCATGTTGCGGTGACCCCAAACCAAAAAATAATTTTGGTGGCTACTTCAAAACTGTAATTTTGCTACAGCTATGATTCCGTATATAAATACCTGATAATGCATTATGTATTCTCATTGGTACAAATCAAACATAAACATAGTGATTAATCACAAAAAACAATATTTAATTATATTTTGAGAAATATTTATTACTAATCCCAATAAATAACAGCTCACCATGCACAGCATGAGTTTAAAAAGCCATCGGAAATATGTATTTTCCAATGGCTTTAGGCAAACCCTGTGTTTTGGTTGTTCAATTCCCGCCAGGGTCTCGACCCTCAGGTTGAGAACCACTGGTCTAGCTACTAAGTAGAAGCTCAGGGAGATGCACAGGTGCTTCCTTAGTATAAAGCTGTCTTTGGGAAGACTTTCAATATGTGTTGAAAGCTAGCCAACAAAAGGAGAATTTAAGTCTGAGCAGCTCTCTAGACAAGCTGTTGAGGAAATTACAACCATGTTGCCTTGGCGAAGAGGTACAAGACTTTGAGGTCACTGGAAGGCTGTTTGTCTCATAACATTAGTTTCTGATACATAGCAATGTGGAAATGTACTAGATTAATTACAAGGAGAAAATGATCAATTGCTTTAAAAATGGTATGATTCTGAGGTTGCTATATTGCATAGGAATGTAATTATAATACATTTAAAACCGAGCTTACTAATGAAAATTTCTGAAACATTTATCAAAGCTACTCAATAACTATTAAAAAAAATCCTCTTTAAGTGCTCCCAAATCATTCGTGGGAACAGTACTATCATGCTGCCTTGTAAATTATGTCTTCAAACAGCTTCTCAGTACCGCAAAATAAGGCACACATTGTGCATGTTACAGTCCTAATATTTAACGCAAACCTGTAGAAAGATGGAGACCCTAAAAATGCAGTAGGTCCTTTTCTCATTGCAGAGACAAAGTATCTGACATCTAAAGCTAAAAAAGGAAAGGTTCATTTAGTTCACAGCCGATACAGGCTTCAGTCTGTAAGTGAGTGGCTTCAAGGGGATTTCAAGGGGGGCATCGGAGAAGAGAAACAGCCCACAGCAGGCAGAAGGTATCCAGGAAGCAAGCAGCCAAGCCGCGAAGCAGCAAGTGCAGTACCAAGAAAGCAAGGAGCAAGTGCAGCAGCTCTCTTTCTGTGCCTGATATTCCACCCAAGCTACACACCCTTAGGGCAGGTAGCACCCACCCGGAGAGAGCCATACCATTATTCACGCCCAGAACTATGCCAAACCGATCAGTGGACTAATTTAATAATCACACATCTCATTGTCACACCCTCCAGATCCAGCCACCTCTGAAAAGCGTCTCCTGTAACCTGGTAGGGCCTTGGGGGAGTTTTCCAGGCACGAGGCACCACAGCCCAATTTCTGTTCTTCCTACTGCCTTGCCCTCCCTCCTTAATAAAATACTTACACGCCGAACTCTACAACAGGAAGCACTTAAGGGCAACTAGCCTGAGAGCGAACACCAAAGATGAAGTCCTGCAGTAGCTTGCTCCCCAGGTTGCAGTACCTGCTTCAGTATGGATGGAGGTAGAGCTGTTCTATTAATTGTTGCATGAACTAACAAATGAGGATAATGTTCTGATGCAATGATTTGCACTATCTAGTATGACACCTTAGGTATTTGAGAAATAGTTTGGATATAGTAACTAAATGAAAAAATGCAATTGAACGTCCATTGCTAATATCTATTAATGTTTTGGGGGAAAAAAAAGAAAAAAAGAAACTTCTAGCACAGACAGCACCACTTACTGCTTGCTTAGAGACGCTTCTACCTCAGGTACCAGACAAGCATTCAATTATAGGCTGCCTAGAGTCTCTAGGTCCCAATAACAATGATAAGACATTTTTTACGTGATGGGAAGAAGTAGCCACAGGCTTTTTGCAGGCAGTTAATTAAATCTAGTGACCCCTTTGAGGGCAAGTGGGTGCATTAATCAACCTTGACTTGGAAAGAGTCTAATGACCACAAGCTCGGGATCCTCTGCGATGGGACTCAGGCTCCGGCTGTGTCATTAGAAGGCACCCCAGTGGGGGAGGGGCTTGCTTGAGCATACAGAATGGATGCTGCATTAGGGAGAGGATGAGGCCAGGTGCAGCTGGGGGGTCACTAAATTCCTTCTTCTTCCATCCTCCTAACGAGTGGGATCCGCCAGATCCTCCTAGGAGCTCTTCTTTAGAACTCAAGTATGCACGGTGTTGGACACTTTGCTATGATATTTCAAGGAAAAACTTCAGGTGGTTTTCTGCAGTTTTCAGCTATCACTACTTTCAGAAATTAAGCAGGTTGCATCCTGTTTGGGGATATCTCCTATCCAACTAATTATGGATGGGTAAGTACATAATATGTTCCAGGGAAAGAGGCTTCACCTCAAGGAGGGAGGGACCTGGACACGTTTACACATCAGTAAGAAGAAGTCAGTAGATGGAGAGACGTTTCTTCAAATGGCAGGAAAAGGAAAGTTGATTCAGATCAATGACTGTTTTAAAAGGTCTTTGCCTCTTACCAGCTCTGCACAAGAGGAATGGGTCCTTTCCTTAAAAGCACCACCACTACTTTGGCTGAATTTCTAAAATTTCACCTGCAATCTATAGTAATGACTGTAATTGAATTGCTTCATGGTATCTCTATTTGAATTATCTGCACATTGCAGCAATTTGATATTGTTGTCACATAAGAATGATGACATTCCCCACAACTCTGGGGACATGAGATATAATACACGACCAGAACTGAACTTGTATATTTTTTTTAATAATTCGTTTTATCCTGTGAATTTTGACTGAATTAGAGCATAGCTGCTAGCACAAACCTTTCACTGGCTCTGGGCTTCATACCAAATAGCATATCTTCGTATAGCAGTCAGGCAGAACTTCCTACGTCTGGATCGCGGTGGAATGCAGCTGATTCGGGTCTGCGGGAATCCTGAATGCCAGGCCCTGCTCTGAGCCCTGTAGCCCCAGCTCTGCCTTGGGAAGCCCTCTCGCCATTGGTGGGTGCCAGCTCCTCCTTGGGTCCAGCTGGCTTCAGCCACTCTGCTGGCTCTGGCTGCTCTGTGCTCTCACGCCAGACTGCTTCTTCCACTTCCAGCATGGCTCTCGCCATCTTCATTTCTGGTTTCAGGCCAAACACAGATTCGTACATGTAAACTGGCAGTTTTGGTGTGGATAAACAGAGTTATGGTGTACATCCGGGATTTTCCTGAAGTCCATCTTATTTTCTAATACATTGATCACAAAAAGGTACTATTTTATTTTAAAGGAGAAGGTCTATGTTGATAATCCTTCCCCTTCACTCTGCTTTCACTTCCCATTGAGTAAAAAAGATGTGTGTGGGGGGAGGTCCTGGGATTTTCTGAGTTACAATGTCGCCTTATAACACCATCTTCTAACATTTTTTGATGAAATTTAAATTTATCACAGTGCATCAGGCATAAGCCATTTATAGAAAGAAGGTGCAGACTATGGAGTTTTTTCTAAATCCCAAACCATTTCAAATTAAGAATGTTTTTAAGTAGTACACAGGAATCTCTACATAGTTACTGTTTGTAAAATATGGTATCTAAAAGAGAACAAATTATTTAAAATAAAAAAATAGGAACCACAAAAACTGCTAAATTGGCCTTTAAAAAATCCTGTTATATTAAAATGATCTGATAAAAATACACCAAGTTTTGGGACCAGGGAGATAAATCAGTGGCACAAGCATGTGACTGGCAGGATCAAGGTCCTGAGCTCAACTTTTGGAAAAAGAAAAAAATAAAAAGTAAAACACAAAAATCAAACAAACAAACTAAACTTAGAGACAAGAAATGAAATATTTAAGAGACTAGAAGGACAGTGGTTAGTCTACTTTAATACTTGCAGATATAAACATATTTCTTATCTTGATCACATAAAGCCACTTTAAGAAAGAAAATGCATATGTCAGTTGAATCAAATGATTTTATTTAAGGCTGTTATGAAGATTATAAAAGCAGTAGTTTTGGCACCTATGGTGACTAAAATAGGTCAAGTAAGAGCTAATACCAATTTGTGAATTGAGAGTGTTTTTCGCCTTCCATAAAGCCAGGTTAGAAAAATCGCCATCTGTTTCTCAACCACACAGATGGCTGCAAGTTTAAGTCTACTGCAAACTGTCCTGCTCGCTGTGCTGTCCACGGTGCTCCCTGATAAGTGTCAAATAAATCAATGGACAGTTAGTATGTCCAGCAACATGGGCTACCTAGAAGCGGTGTTGGAAAGCAAGTAACCATGCGGTACCTCCAAATTTGCCTGACTTTGCTATCCTAGGGTCCGTTATCAGTTAATTTTCCCCTGAATCCAAAAGCTTCTGCCAATCAAATTTTCATGAGTTCCATTAACAGAATTAAGTGTGTGTGTGATATTAAAATGATAACGCTGTATCCGTGATTGAATATTGCAGCATGAAATTTAAATATATGTGCATAGCTAGTCGTGTACTATAAGAAACAGTACTCTCCAATTATTTAGGAGAGATTGAACACAGGAGTTGGTCTATGCCTTTGTAGTAATGCACAGCTACTATGTTCAGTGTGCTGGATTTGTTTTGTCGGATGATGGGATCGGGGAGAAGCTGTCTGCAGCCTAGGTTAAAATACTAGCAAGTAGGAGTTGTGAAATAAAAGACAGACTACAATGAGGCTGTAACATAAAAATCAGAGTTTACACACACACACACACACACACACACACACACACACACACACGGCAGCTCAGACTCATGGTGATCCTCCTGTTTTCAGCCTCCTCTGTGCTGGGATCACAGGTCTGCACCACCACACCTGGAAACAGTTACCTGTTTAGTGCATCTCAGTGTGGGGCCTGGATGGCTAGCACTTACTAGGGACCGAATCACACTCCCTGTGCTTGTCTAAGCAGGTGCTTAGTCTGCTAAAGCTATCTCATTGGCCCTAAGTAGATTCATTCTTACAAAGTTTGTCTGGCAGGCTTTCCAAAGCGTGTGCAGGGCCATATGGCATGAAGAATTTATTTCTGGATGTTAAATGTGACTTGAAAATCCTATTAAAAGAAATAACCCTAGCTGGGCATGGTTTTGCATGCCTGTAATCCCAGCACTTGGGAGGCTGAGACAGGAGGACTTTGACACCAGCCTGGGCTACAAAAGTGAGCTCAAGGTCAGCCTGAACTGTATAGTGAGACCCTGTTTCAAAAAAAAAAAAAAGAAAGAAAGATAACCTTAATCATCCACACTAACACTGCATTAATTGATAGATCCAATCATTAGTCTGAAATTGTTCACATTTGATATTCTTCAGAATGGTAAATGAATTCATAACTTGACTCCATGCTCTCTATGGCTTCAAATGCCTTTGTAGTGTTATTATTTCCATGCTCCTGAGTAGGAGAAGCTTTACCTGAAAGAAAGCCAGAAATATTAGATGCTTCAACGAGTGTGTTCACTGAGATTTGGTTCCACTTTCAAGATTGGTATATTGTCATGGTTTGGATTGTTGCAAGGTGAACAGTGTAGTGCAGGGCACATTTTATGATATTTTATAGTGTATCACCCAAAGAATTATATACAACAAGTACAGGATATTCACCCACACACTAAACACTAAAGAACTCAGTTGAGAACCTAAGTTCATAACAATGCCTCCCACCAGTCCACCTGTAGGCCTAGAACCCACCACAGTCTCATGCAGGCCTGCTTCATGGATCCGTGCTGGAAAGGCTGAAAGGCCAGTGGTGGAAGCTAGGAAGTCTATACCAGCTGGATGAAGGATCTGTGCTAGTAGGCTGAGAGATCTGAACTAGAGACAGGAAGCAATGTTCAAGATAAGCGCAGAGCTCCTCCAGAAGTACCACACCCGTGCTCAGCAATGGTGAGGTCCAGAGCTCCTCCAGCAATGAGGAAAGCTGAGCTTCCATCAGGAAAGCCAGAACAACAAGCTTCCCCCAATGGCTGAGCAGTGCACCATTTTCCCTTTGGAGTCAGGAAGCAGTGTTCAACATGAGGACCAAAGCTCCTCTAAAGTTCATCGGGAAAGCCAGCATGACAAGTTCCTCCCGCAGAACAGCACAAGAGCTCTAGCAGCTTCCAACAGCTCCAACTGAGTCTCCAAACAGCATCCCTAATAGTGTTTCTGCAGCTTCTCCTGTTCTGCCTTTATGCTGCCAGCAGCAATCCTCAGGTGGCCCTCCCTCACCCAGCACCACGCTAGTTAAATTCAGCCGAGTGCAAGAAGTTGACCACAAATGAGAAATCCACCACATATCAATATTAAAGTCAACTCATGCAATTCTGTTACTTTAGTACTCTTATATTTTAAACTTTTGTTTTTAAATACAAAATTCCATTTATTTTTAATCTTTCCTCTGCAAAGGAGACTTTACTGTATGCAGAAGTAGTTACACACTGCAAAAATAATTGGCTTATATTTTTATACATTATTTATATAGTTAACATTTATATATTTTCTATTCTTTTTATTTTTATTTTTTTTTGCAGAACCGGGGATTGAACTCAGGTCCTTATGATTGCCAGGAAAGTACTTATTCAACTGAGCTATCTCCCTACCCCTGTATTTTTTTTATTCCGAAACAACTTTAGAAAGGAAAGACATAGACAAAATTATATATTATTGGCAAGTTAAATACACTCATATTTCAACTTTTAATAGCAAATGTACAACCAGGAAAACTTTCCTGAATCCTGGATCGTATCATTCACATGTCCAGCTACAGTTCACTGTCAATTTGAATTTCAGTTAGTGCTTGCAAGTACATTTATTCCTTCATACTTGACTGTCAATGAAAACATCTAAGTTATCCTTTTGATGTTTTAACATATGCTTTAAAATGATAATCTATATAGTTCTCCATAACTCATTTCTAGAGCTATGGAATGCTCTACTGTATACACTTAGTAAAATTTTTCATTTATTCTGCCAGTAGATATTTATTTATGAACTTTTCAGATTCCTAATACACTACCACTTTGAATGCTCTTATGCAGATCTACAGGAAAAAATATTCAAGAATTTCTCCAGAGTATAAACCTACAGTGGAAATGCCTGTGTGAAATGTGGACCCCTCATTACGCTTACTCAGAATTCACTACATACATTTTACATACCTTCATGATAAATTGTACTCTGATTATCAGTAGTTAAATTTCTAGTTTCTTCACCTTCTTATTAATTTTGCTGCCAATTTAACATATAAGAACTTGAAATTCACTGTACCTTTTCTATTTCTATGATTACTTTTTAGGCTCAGCATTTTTGTTCAATTTAAGCATTTGGAGCAGGGTCTTGCTATACAGCTCAGACTAATAGTGATCCTCCTATTTCAACTTCAGCAGTGCTGGAACTATAAACTTGCACCATCACACTGGGTTTCATTGGCCAGCTCATTTCAGGGCCAGCATGGCATGTGGTACCAGAGATGAAGCCTGGGTCCTTGTGCTTGCCAGGAAGTTGCTTAGATTGCTGAGCTATCTCCCCAGCCCCAGCATTTTTCAAATGCTTATTTATAATTCTATTTTGAATTCTAGACACTTAGAAAATTTATTTGGCAGTATAGATATTGCAGGTACATATCCTCACCTTTGATTCTTTTCTTTAGTGCATACTATTTACAAGAAATTTTTATTTAAATAACTGAAACAGTATTTTACTTGGTAATGTACCTTTTATGGCAGAAGATAGGAATTCATTTAAAATTTTAATGTACTATTTGAACATTTTGCTTAAAGCAATCCAACATCTTTGCATTAATATTCAATTATGTTTCTTACTACAAAGAGCATTCCCTGTAAAAACATGTTTTCTGTCTCCTATTCCATCCAATGTGTATGTTCATTTGGCCTTACAGCGATACATTAGCATTAGCAGTCATAATTTAATCATAGCATTTTATCTGTTCTTGATCATTTATTCTTTCATGTATGTTTTCAACACTTTTCCACATACAAGTAAAAATCATTAACATTTTTACTAGAATAATTATATTTTAATGCGTACAAAGATTTAAGGAAATTCATTTATTTTCAAACAAGTATTCCTATGTGTTAAGTACTTCACTGAAGGTCCTATACCTTCTAGAAAAGCACTGCACCACTGAAAGACAACTCCAGTCCACAAAGCAAATTTTAGAAGTGTTTATTACCAATGTTAGACATATATAACAATTACATTGATTTTTATTTATAATTTTCATTGTCTTATTTATTTGAAATATGTAGTATTTAGCTCAATGTCTAAGAAAAATAATTATATTGTCAATGAAAAATGATAATGTTTTCCATTTTCATCTTTAATATTCACTTATTTTTCTCATTTTGCTGCACTCGTGGAGTCCTATATTATTATATCTAATACCTACTGTGATATGAGTCCTGATTTATTTAGATTCTTAAAACTGGTATTTCTACAATCTAATATTCATCATGTGAATGTAACATATTTTGATAAACATACTTTACTAAATTGAGAAAGTTCGCTATATTCTTAAATAAATTGAAAAGTTATTTTTATTTTCTCTTTTACTCTTGAACTTGTAAACTTTCTTTTTTTAAGAGAATTTAATTTTGTATTTTTTAATTTAATATTTTTATTGTTTAAATTTAACAATGGTTATATTGCATATTTTCATCATCAGATCAGTTTAGATTAATACATATAGGTATATAAGATTGCAGAACATTTGACTGTGTATGTATCTGCTTCCTCTTAGTTCAAAGAGAAATATATTCTTTCCTTTTTTTTTTTTTTCTAAGAAACATCAATAGGGAGGTGGGTCATGCCCACACACTGTACTCTGTAGAACGATTGTGAGGACAATATGCAATATGTCAACTTTCAAAAAAAAGAAACAGGAAAAGAAAAAAAAAATAATGTTGATTTAAAAGTGTTAATGTTTAATTGTTTGTAAACTTTCATTAATCATTGCTTTTGACCCTGTATTATGTTAAAGATAAAGAAACATTCTTTTTATATTAATTTTAATGAGAAAGAAATGACTATAGAAAGAAATGAGACAGTTTCTCAACAGATTAGTAGGACAGTCATAAAATTAATGCATTGCATATTGTTGTCTTTGTAGTAGTTGTTTATTTTTATTTTTTATTATTTATTTATTTATTTTTTGTCTTTTTGAGACACGGTCTCACTATGCAGTTTAAGTTGACCTTGAGCTCACTTTTGAAGTCCAGGCTGGTCTCGAACTCACATTGATCCTCCTGCCTCAGCTTCCCAAGTACTGGGATTACAGGCATGCACCACCATGCCCAGTTTTGTAGTAGTTGTTTAGAGTGCAAGATGTGGACATATCTCTTCTAAATATTTAGTACAAATTTTTCTTCTCATTGGACTAAGAAAAAGTAGCTGTATATATAGTCCAATATTCCATAATAGTAGTGGGTTATCAGCAGAACTAGTAATGTCAGAAGCTGTTGACTTGAGCCTTTTATAGCTCAGGATACTTATCTGGCTTTACTTTTTGTATCTTGTGGTTCAACTTCTCTGCTGGATGATTAAGACAAAGTTAAAGCAAGTCCTATATGACAAAACATGCAACTTTTATATCTGACAATATCTGTCAAGTCCCCTCAGGATTTTCGCTGGATCCATGTACAGCAGTTGATAGATCTTTTGCCAGTGTCAGCCTTCTGGATGAGTCACAGCCACTGCTTGACCAGTTTGCTCTCTGTGAAAACCTGAGAGAATGTTTTCTCTCTAGGTGACTTTCCTTAGGCACACTATACATCACTGATCCCTTTCTTCTGTAACCCCATAATCTCCTTGAACAGAAAATATGGGGCACCACTGAGTTATAGATATTACAGTACAGGTTCTCTTATATCCTGAGTCTTCATTAACCTTAAATGGCTATGGCTAAAATATCAGCTATCCTTGTAGCCCTTCTTTTTCTCTAATTTTTTGGTCCGCAAACTTAAGTTGTTAACCCTCCAAGAGAGAAGCTTAATGGTATTATTCCCTAGAACATAGTTACTGGAGCTTAAGATCACTATCTTTCTGAATATCAAACACCTTAAACATAACATGGAACAGGTATTTTCCAGCAATCATTAATATTCTAAGCTTTAAATCCATATAGAGGGACTAGCAGGATGGCTCAGTGGTCTAAAGTGCCTGCTTGGGAAAGCTTGGGCGGCTTCAGGGACCGCGGTTCGATCCCCGGCACCACATGCTGCGCCAGCCCTGTCCTCGGGACAGGCTGAGCCAGCCATAAAAATGAGTGAATAAACAAGCAAAGGTTCTGAAACAAGAAAAAAAAAAAAAAACTTAAAAAAAATCCATATAGAATGTGAAAAATTAATTATGCATTTTTACACAGAAATTTTGGAATTTAGCCATATGCAAAATTGTGGTGGGATAATCCTATTCTATTTTTCTCTTATCTCTTATTTTCATTTATTACCTTTTTAAAACACATATTTCGGGAGGCTGAGGCAGGAGGATCGGTGCGAGTTCGAGACCAGCCTGGGCTATGAAAGTGAACTCAAGGCCAGCCTGAACTGCATAGCGAGACCCTGTCTCAAAAAGACAAAAAAATAAAATAAAATAAAACACATATTTACTTGGGAGAGTATCGCAATCATTGATGATATGAAATTAGAAGCAGTGCACATTTAGAAGACCATAATGACAGGCGTTCCAAGCATGGCTTTTGTGGTGCACATTACGATCCTTAGTGTGGCTGCTTACTTCACTGATATCAGCATATATAGTTAGGGTGAGAACTCTACCCATTAACTGCTAGTGTCAAAAACCTGTTGGAGATTCTTAGGACCATTGTTTTAATCATCTTGTGTATTTAATCCTTGATGTATTTCATTTGTTCTTTTGTAAATATTTATAAAATTGAAATTGGCCTGTTTTTATTGTATTACATTATATTGTTTGGAATGGGTGTGGCAGTTAGGACAGTTTAGGATGGTGTTTCTTAGAGACATAATCACCATAGCTCGAAGAGATGTCCAAGTGTAGCTTTCTCTTAAGGAAGATGTAGGAGGATCATCTGCGTATTCAGGAAGACTGCCTTCAACACCAAATGTTTTTAATTGGTTTGCATATCCCCCACCCCAATCATATTATTCTCTTCTTTAGGTCAAAATTGCTACTTAGGGTTTTATCCACTGCCAATCTTGAGAAGGTGAAAGAGGAAGAAGGAGGCAACTGTGGTACTTTTTTCATAAGGATATTACAGAGTTTTGTTTAGATGACTTCTACTTCTACATTAGTGGTTAACATACAGATATATGGCCATATTTAGTTTTGGAGGTCAAGTAGAAATGCAATCTTTGGTCAAGGGATTGTTTAAATTTTATGGGTTATATTACTAAAATTGCTTTGTCTTTCTATCATATTGATTGGAAAGAAATTACTGTGTTTTCAATTTCTTGGAAAAATTTGTATATAATGAGTTCTTCTCCAGTGACTATCCAGTTGTACGCATTGTATTTATCTTCTCTCTCTCTCTCTCTCTTTCCCACTCTCACCTCCTTCTCTTTCTCCCTCTTTGCTATTTTCTTTTAGTACAATTGTACATAGTTTCATGAATGCTTTAGTTTGTGAAAAATTTGGTTCACAAACAGAACCATTTGACAAAAATTTGCTTTTGTTTCTGAACACTGCATCAGGTGACAGAGACAACTGTGTCCATTCATTCCATATTAGCACAAATATGATCATCTTTTCCAGAACTGTGAAATGAATTAAGTTCATGAACTGAGGTGCCGCTATATTGTATTAATATTTATACTTAATTTAGTTTTCTTATTTCTTATCAAATTTAGTAAGGTGCATATCTGTAAGAAGTAATCTATTTTCTATAAATGTTCATGTTGAAACAGCCATAATACATGTCTCTTTTTGTGTCTTTTTCAAAACACTAGCGAATTTAAAATTTTAAGTTTAAATGTATTTTTATTTTTATACATAAAGTCATAAAAATGTACATGAATATAGAGCACCAGGTGATATTTTGACAAAATTATATACTTTGCCGTATCCATTTCTTGAAGTATTTACATTTCCTTGTGGTGAAAATATTAAAAGTCCTTCTCGCTGGGTGTGGTGGCGCACGCCTGTAATCCCAGCACTCGGGAGGCTGAGGCAGGAGGATCAGTGCGAGTTTGAGACCAGCCTGGGCTACAAAAGTGAGCTCAAGGCCAGCCTGAACTGCATAGTGAGACCCTGCCTCAAAAAGCCAAAAAAAAAAAAGTCCTTCTTTCTAGTTTTTAAATATACAATACATCACTGTTAACACAACTTCTTCTCTGTGGCTATAAGTTAGTACTCTGATAAACTTTTCCCCATCCCACCTTCCTTTCCACTCCTTGATCTTTAGAAACCACAAAATTCTCTCGTCTTTCTCACTCAGGGTGGTTTTGGTCAGTTCCTGTGGATTTCCTCAGGAGATGTTTCATGCTTCTTAAATTTTTAAATTCATTTTGTCTCCATGGCAATTTTTGTTTCACTTTTACAGTTTAGCCCTGACCCCTCAAAGGCATATTGCCTGAACTCCCAGGATGTCCTCTGAAATCTGTGTGGAAACCTGCCTGACCCTAAAACCCTTGCATTTGCATGTCCATGAAACCAAAACCACACAGATGACTGAAAGGTATGCTATGAGGGTGAATACTAGTCAGGCCTCCTTGAATCATGGATGCAGAGGCACCAGAGTACAGGATCTATGACCACTTTGAATCAAATTCCAGGGAACCAACTTCCTTGTCCTTATAGGGCAGCAAGTCCTAATACTCCTCTCAAAGTCACGTTTTAAATTTATAACTTTGAGCCTGATAAATATAGGCTCTTAGTAACTCCTGAGATGTCCTTAATGAATTTTTTTCTACTGTCCTAATACAAACAATGTACTTGGCTTAATTTTAATACGAACCTTTTAGTATCATTTGAATACTAAATATGTTCTTCTCTGATCTAATTTTGTAGACATTTCCTCTCTGGGGAAGCTAAAACTTTTCAAATTAGCATTTTGCTCCTGATTTTCAGTATACATCTGGCTAAAACCCACAGAAGTACCAGGAGTGAACACTGAGATGCCTTGAAATTTCTTTTACCAGATTAATTAATCTACTGCCGTAACCCCAGTCTTCCACAAAGTCTCAAGACATTACCAAATTTTGACAAACTGTCTGCCAGAGTATAACACATGTGGCTGGGGGTCAAACTATCAGAGGCTCCTTTCTTGAAGCTGAAACCTCCTTATGCTGACCTGCACTGTTTCAATTTCAACCAGAGTTTTCTTCACTTGAATTCTGACGAAACTCTCCCATCAAGCTTTCTGAGTAGGATTTTCTGCCAGCTCTTGCTACATGTCCAAATTTTCCCCAATTCCTCCCATTATCTTCTTTCAAGCGCTTCTAAATTATATGACTGGATTCAGTCACAGCAAAGATCTCTCTTCTCTTGTGCCAAAAATTGACTGAGTCACTTTTGTCATTAAACAACAAAAAGAGGGTTATCTGGTCTTTTCAGTCAGCTTGCCCATCCTATCATGGCCACAGCAAAGATCTCTCTTCTCTTGGGCCAAAATTTGACTCAGTCACTTTTGTCATTAAACAAGAAAAAGAGGTTTATCTGGTCTTTCCAGTCAGCTTGCCCATCCTATCCTGGCTTCTAGGGCAGTAACATGTATCTGAGTATAATTTCAACTTGCTTTTGTCTTATATTTAAGTAGGTGACACATCAAGCTTGTGCTAATAAAATTGTACGGAAAATATTGTAGTATAATATTACAGATGCAGATGTCTAAATGTTATTTTAAAGTATATACACTCTCATAGTTAATAAAATGATATAGAGAGGGCTTTGTGCAAACCTTCCTTCTTTCCTTAAATAAAAGTCTCAGCCCTCTCAACAGAATGAAGTGAGACTTTAAGATACCATTGAACTGTATGATTGAATTCTCTTCTTAATTACTCTGTGACAGACTTCACAGAAGCATGTTAAATTTGAGAAGAGGCATTACAAAAGAGAGTTACACCTGAGCCATACCTCTCACAAAGAAAATTATTGAAACTTGAATGGGTATATGGCTTGGGTTTCTTTGATTTAATTGCTTAAGATCTCCTCTGGCTAAGTTTTTCAAGAAGGAAAGCTGCTAGCCTGTAGAGCTATTTAATATAAACCTTTCTGACTAGTTTTTAATATAGTCTTCCTCCCCAAAGACAAAAAAGTATAGTTTGAAAGAAAAGCAAATAGGTTAACTGATCTTCATGTGAAACTTTCTAGATAACTAGACAGATATTAACCTTTCCAAAAATTCAGAACTAAATCCTTCCTACTGGAAATATACTCCTTCCATAAAGCTCAACTTTCACTAAACGAAAGCACTCTGGAGTAGAAACACAGGTGACCATTTTACCCTAAACTCCATTAATGCTATTTACTAATGTGCTGGGCATATTACAGAGAGCACTGGCTGAGGCACTACGGGGAATTACAGGGCAGAAGGAAGTCTGCTGGCCTGGTGTACAGTTCTAAGAACTGCCCGGAGAGTTTAGGAAAGTAGAGCTAACTTCAGGGAGCCCAGGGACTTTAGGAGAAAATAACTATCTCCCTTTTCACTGTAATTGGTCCCTTTGAGCCCAGCTCTGCCTGAAGCAAATATAATTTCAAAATGAAGCATGAAACTCAGTGGGGCTTGCCTTTAAATGACCTGAGGATGGGGTCTGTAAAGATGGGGAACATGTTCCTTGGAGTACTTCCTGTCATTGAGGCAAGATCGTTGTGTAGCTTTAGGAATATCATGGGCTCTTTTAGTGTCTTTCATTTTTACATTTGATCACCGGCCTGAGTTTGCTCTGGCTCTAATTGTATGGCTATCAGGACAGAAGCTTTTAAGTCCCATGTTTTCACAAATAGATCTAAAATACAATATCAATATCATATATTTAGCTATCATCTGTCTATTAAATAAAAAGCAATCAGATTGAAGCAATGTATCTACAGTTGAAACAAATAATTTCCAAAAGTAGTAAAAATCACTTTTGCATTAATCATCTACCTAATACACAGAGAAGTGGGCCGAATGTTATAAAGGATATGAAGCTAAATGCATGGTCCAGGTTGTGAATACTTCTGGTCTAGTGATAAACTCAAAATGAATGAAATCTACAGCAGAAATTGGAGTCACAAAAGTACTATATGAATTTGGAGGAGTGTTTTTTAGCTTTTGGGAAAAAAAAAAAAAAAAAAAACCTGGGATCTTGTTAATCATTCAGACTCAGAGTTTCATAGTTTTAGACAAGACCTAGAATTTTCAGTTCTAATAAAAGTCTGGAGCACAAACATTTGAGAAACACTTCTACAGATGGAAATATTTTTGGCAAAAGATAATAAGAAAAAAATCATGGGATGCTCAGGGTCTTTACTGATTCTTCAAAAATAAAATTTTGGCAGAGACTAGCACATGTGATTAATTTTAGAAGTCAACCTGGCTGGATTAAGAAACACCTAGAAAGCTGGCAGATTCCTCCTGAGTGTTTGCAGTAGAGACTGGTGTCTGAGGTGGACCGCAGGGGTACAGCTGGCCTTCAACATGTGCATGTGCCACTGATGGGCAGGGTGCCTAGACTGAGTTGTAAAAGGCCCGAGGAAGGTGTTTTTTTTCTCTTCATTTCTCTCCACTGGAGCTAGAGGACTTTGTTTGCTTCTGCCCTTGGACATGTGAAGTCCAGGCTTTCTAGGCCTTAGGACTCCATAGCTACAGCCCCTTAGGTTATAGGATTTTGGCTTCAGATTAAGAATCAGACTGTTGGTTTTCGTGGATCTGGGACTATTAGATTCAGAATAAATCTGACTTTTGCGACTCTAAGTTCTCCAGCTCAAAAATAACCTGTCATGGGACCTATTATTCTTTATTCCCTCGGTGAATTTCTTTTTATCCTTTGTCTCACTTTCTCAGTGTGTCTCTCTTTGTGTCTGTATCTGCGCCTCCAGTCCCCGCCTCTGCCTCTGTCTCTGTCTCTCTAGTTCTCTGTGTGGAGCATTCTGACTAATCTCAGAGTACACATCTCCCTATGAAGTCCTCTGATTAATTATGCCCAGAAGTTGTCTCTAAAACAGGTAACCACTAATAGTAAAACCACAGAACATAGCAATTTTATAGAGTATAGATTTGGAGGGCTGGCCAGTGAGTGGGATTCTAAAGTGCTTAATGGAACAGATAATCTAACCTGTATATTTAAGCGCATTTTGCTTTGAAAAAAAAAAAAAAGTAGAAAGGTTGAAAAAGATTGAGGAAGACGAGATGACAAGAACATTTTGACGAAATACATTTTACTTAAGTTCACTGTCGAAGAGAAGTTATTACGGCACAGGTATCCTCTCACTGTCCTTGCTCTCCATTTGTGGAATGGCTGTGGACAGGCAGGGAAGCCTTCTTTTGAAGTGATCTACAGTCTGTGCTGGGAAGAATGGGATTTTCTTGATGAGGAAACCCGTCAGGAAATCACACTGATTGTGTCTGTTAAAATAGTTTGAAGCTGTTCTGTACTGAATGTGTCTGTCCTAAAAGGAAGCATGGAATCTATGTCCCCAGGTTAAATCGATTAAATAAGCTGACATTGCAAGCCACGGGCAATGGTGCTCATGGCGTAGCAAGTGCTAACGTGTGAGACGAGCGCTAACTAGATGTGAAATGGACAGCACTGGAACAAAGCAAAGACGCACAAAACATCAGCAGCACAACAGCTGTCTGGGCTTATTTCTTATAATTACAATTGTGTAGACAGCCCACTAGATGAAATTCAGTCTTTGCTGATTTGCCATTTGCCTCTGTTTTCATCCCTTATCAATGTCTATTCTTGATTTTTTCAACATCTTCTGATACTAATACTTTCAAAGCTATCTTATAGCACTATTTCTGAAAAGATATCGTGCATTACATACCTTTGCTAAGGTGTTCTGTGTTCTTTTCCCCTTTTCCTAGTGCCTCTTTGATCTACTTAATAATGACATTCACCCTGGGAACCGATGCTTCTTCATATGGCGCCTTGTGATTGGCTTCCACATTTCCTGACTTAATGTTGTTGGCTAATAGAAGTGTTACTGATGTCATTCTTTGTGATTCTCAAACAAAAATGAAAACAAAAACAAACAAACAAAAAAAAAAACCATTAGCACAAAAGACCCCTGGCATCTGCACCATTAGGAACCTCTCTGTGTAGCAGAGACATGCAGATTCATGTACTACATGACGTATGTTCTTGTGTTGAGGTTTGAGGACAGAGATTGACTCCACTAAACAGCCTTCAAGAGGAAAGCGTACAATGACTCCAAACAGGGCAATAGAAACATTTCTAGGAGGGAAAGTAAAGACTAGTAAATGGTGTAGTTTTTCTGATTGGACACATTTCTTTACACTATCTTTTATGCACCACCACTTTCCATTCTACTCATTCATGTTCTCTCTCGACTGGCAGCAGGATCTAGCTCCTGTGAGGCTGAGAAAGCTGTTGCTCTTGATCCTTTATTTTTGTCAGCTTTTATACAGTTTGTCATTTCACAGTTATTTGGTGAAATCATTGTCTGTTTAAATAATCGCAGGTGTGTGTCTGTGAATGCCCAGATATAGACATGTATGCAGGAGCTGTGCTAAATAAAAAGACAGTACAAAAATTAATAAACAAATTCTACCAGAGATAAGAGGAGCTGAGTTCATTACAAAAAGGAGCTGGGAATTATACACAACACGTGCAAGAGGCTCTGCCCATGCAAGAGATGTGTTGTGAATTATGGCTGGTTCGATCCCCGGTACCCCATGCTGCACCAGCTCCACCCCAAGGGCAGGCTGAGCTGGCAATAATAATAAAAATAGTAGTAATAATAATAATAATAATATATTATGGTGAGATTTAAAACAAAAGGATCCACAATAATTGGTGATTTCAACAAATTAGAAGTTAATTAGACATAATTTGAATTATGCTAAGAAGCAGGCCTTATTAAGGATAGACATTCTGTATTTAAAAAGATTTCCTCCTTCTTCCAACTTTTGATAGCTTTTCATGATGCGAAAGATATTTCTCCTTTTTCCTATTTTCTGTCTTTTATTTTGCTCTTTCCTTATGATTTGAGTTTCTCATGTAAGAGAAACCACATGTTGTTAAAACCTGTGTTTTGAGTTTATTTCACTTAGTATTATAGTTACCATGTATAGGCATTTTAATACAAATGACTAAAGCTTGTCTTTTTTTATGGTCAAGTAAGACCACTGTGTGCAAATACCAGATTGTATTTCTCCATTCGTCTATTGATGAATAAGTATGTGGCCTAAGATTTAGTTGTTCTAAGTTAAGTTGCTACAAACATGGGTATGGATGTACTATTGTAATACAATGCCTGTAACTTTCGGGGAGAAATATACCCAGAAGGGGAATATTTTGGTAAAACAGAACTTTTGCGTTTAGTTTTTGGGGAGTAAGTTTTCCATAGTGGTTATTTCAGTTTACATTCTCTTTTACAACGTAGAAGGATTTTTTCTTTTTTTTTCCCTGCAGCCTCACCAAGGTTGGTTGTAATCTGCTTTATTTATGACATTTGTTCTAGTTTAGGGTGGAATCTCAGTGTCTTTCAGTTTTCATTCCTTCAAAGGCCAAGTACATAGGGCATCTCTTCACGATGTGTTGCCCACTTACATGATGAGAAGTGCCTGTTCATTTCAGGTCTTGACTGGTTCTTCTATTTTGGGGGAAGCTAATGTTTTTGAATTCTTTATATATTCTAGATATTATCATTCCTCTGAGAAATAGATGGAGATATTTTTCAACTCAGTAAGCTTTTTTTTTTTTTTTTTTCTAAAGAAAATCTATTGGTCGTTTTTTTTTTCTGTATAAAGACTTTTTTAAAAATTGATAAGGCCCATTTATTGATTGTCAGTACTTTTTCTGGTAGTCTTGATTTTGTAAATTCAAAATAAAATCAAGGTTCAGTAATTATTCACACAATTCCATGTGACCTGTTTTCAGAAACAAGTTAAAGTCTTCATACAATTTTGCTCGTGATCAATTCAGGATCACACAGGACACATGACTGCCGTGGAAACCCACCCCACTCTGCGTATCCACCGTTCTCTGAAGTAGAACTCCAGCTACTGATTTTTTTTTCCTCAGCCTGAAGCTAATGGGTCTATAAACTGAAGATATTTTTCTCTTACTATTTCTTATGTGCAAGACATTCATATCAAGGCTCGAAAACATTTCCCCCTTTTTTGAAAAAATGTATTTATCCTAGGTTCTTAGGGCACATTTGCATTTATGTGTGCTTTTCAGATGTGTAATTTTTTAAAAAGAATTCTCTTTTTCCTTTTTCAAACGACTGTGTGAAATTTATCTTTGAAATCAGAGGTATTAGAATTAATTGAGTTTAGGGAATCAGAGGATTTAAACAGAGTTTGAACAATAGAGGACATCTCTAGGTAGTAATTCATCACAAGAATTATTCTTCCCATGATTGAAAAATGTCAGTTGGTGTAAATTCTGCATGTGAAAAATGGAGAAGGGCATAAGTGAATGGAAAATAAATTACAAAAGTAAGTAAAATAATGTGCATATAAAAGAGATTGAGAAAGATTGTCATAAGTTGTAGAAATCTGAAAATAATAAATTAAGACAGTATATTCTCAGACGTCTGTGGCTATAGCTTATATTAGAATATAGCTCAAAACTTTCCAAATGCTACCTGAGATTCCTGAAAGCACTCTATTTTAACTTTATGTGGGGAGGGATAGGAAGAGTATAGTTGTGTACATTCTTCTTTGATGGGGCATCATTTTATGAAGCAGACATGAAATGTTCTCTTATAAAAGGACTGTGATTTTCTAAAATTAAACATTACTGTTCTTTTCTACTTCTACAAATTTATTTAAGCCCTTTCTGACATTCAGCAAATGTCAGGGATATTTTTGATAAATAACCATAATCTCTGGAGTTCAGCGCTAGGTGTGAACTGTAGTTCCCTTCCTTCATATCCTTAGTACAAGCTGGTTGATACCAAAGGAAGGGAATTCAACTCACTGTACAAATGTTCAGTAGTCAGATATCCAATTGGTGAACCACTGGCTAAGTGGTTATCCAATCAGTGGTTTTGGGCAAGCACCTCTTGGTGTTACATGTTCCCATAGCAATGTTATAGGAGGCTATGGCTGCGAAAGGAACTCTTGGACTCTTTGAAAACAAATCTGGCCAACCTTATAGTAAAGGTCAGCTTTAGTCTCATGTAAGCTATGATGCACAAATGTATGCTTGTAATTACTATAGTAAAACTATATAATAGACAGAGAATCATAATGAGATAGTGAAAAGTCAACATTTCCCTCAAGTGTCAGAATGCTAGCAGGCTAGAATAAGGAGTTTGGTTGCTCTAAATAGACTTGGCTGGGTGAATCTGCCTTAAATTGGAGCTGTATTTGGTCAGAGTCATTTACTAAGATTTATCCTAGGTCAGGGCAAACCAAGAAACAGTTGTCTGTAGGAAGATCATTTTATAGCATGGTGAAGATAAAGAGAGTGCTCCTGTGCAAATGCTTTGTAATCTGTGGTTGAATTAATTATACAAATATCCAAATGATATTAAAAAATCAATTGTATAGTTCTCAGTAAATATCATTCTTGATTGTCACTACATTGCCAATGAAAGCATTTCTTCTAAATTTCGTCTGCATAACAACATACTATCCGATATCTGTTATTGTAATAATCTCTGAGATGTTGTTGGGAATACAGATTCATAATTGAGGTAATACAAGTCCTGAGAAAATAATCCTAATGCAGGTACATGTATTCACATCACAGATACAAATATTTTAGTGTAAGTTATCACACTGGTATTACAAGAGCAATAAACTTAATGAAACAATATCTACTGGCTTTGTAAGCATTTTCCCTATCGTGTATGAATCAACCTTTCAAATTTTAAATTATAGATGCTGGGTGGGAGAGAATTTCAAATTTATCAAATAACTCAGATTTTGTTTCTATTATTTGCTCACTATTATTTGAAATCCATTCTACTTTACTTTCTTCCCTCTTACCCATTGGTGGAAGACCTGCTTTCATCCTGAGCTGACGTGTGTGTCTTGATCCACCGTAAATTAGTGACTAGCCCAGATACTACTGGACTGTTTTAAAAATCAATGGTAATGTCAGACTTACAAAGGTTTTTCCTGTTAATGAGAAACTTACTCTGCAGGAAAACATAATTAAGATCCCACCCATTTTTTTTTTTTTTTTTCCTGAAACACAAAATGAGAAAGCAGTTTATTCAGAAATGAGCAGCAGTGCTTGACAGCCATCATCATCAGAAGGAGAAAGCTAAGTTGAGAAAAGATTCCTAAGAAAATGGTTCTCCTGGGGGCCTGGAGGGATGGCTCAGTGGTCTAAAGCGACTGCTTGGGGAAGCTTGGGCGTCTTCAGGAACCGCGCTTGGATCCCCCACACCACATGCTGCGCCAGCCCTGCCCTCGGGGCAGGCTGAGCCGGCCATAAAAATGAGTGAATAAACAAACAAAGGTTCTGAAACAAGAAAAATAAATAAATAAATAAATAAAATTAAAAAGAAAGAAAGAAAATGGCTCTCCTGATAGTTGACAATATTGTTATTATAGGAGACCGAATAGTCAGGTCATTCAGTGAAAGTTAACGCCAGCAAAAGAATAGCTGGAGGGAAATCACTTAATTTGAATTTAAATGTAATTGTTCAGAGGAAATTAGTGAATTAAAATAAAGGCAAGCACAAGTAAAGGGAAATGTATTAATGAAATAGCACTAAAAGGAGACCAGGAACTTGAAATGTTTTGAAATATAAAACAACGTGCCATTAAATTGTAGATATCTAGATGGGAGTGGTGGTGCACACCTATAATCCCAGCACTTGGAAGGCTGACGCAGGTGGATCGGTTGTGAGTTCAAGACCAACCTGGGCTACAAAAGTGAGCTCAAGGCCAGCCTGAGCTGATTAGTGAGACCTTGTCTCAAAAAGACTAAATAATAGATAGATAGATAAATAAATAAATAAATAAATAAATAAATAAGTTGTAGATATCCAAAAAGAAAAAAGGGGGCGGAGCCAAATAGATCAGCAGATTAAAGCACCTAAAGTAGGCGCAGGGACCTGGGGCTCAAACACCGGGGTTGTGTCAGCCATGACCCCAGATAATGCTGAAATAACAATTTAGATTGGGTGTGAGGGCATGTGCCTATAATCCCAGCTCTTGGGAGGCTGTGAACAAGTGGGTTGCTATGAGCCCAATCTAATAGTGAAACCCTGAACATCCAGACCCTTCCTTAAAATTCAAAATACATACATACATGCATACATACATACATAATAAATTATAGATATCATACTTCTTCATAAAGTTCCTAATGGTTAAAAGGTGAATACTAGCCAGGCGTGGTGGCTCATGCCTGTAATCCCAGCACTTGGGAGGCTGAGGCAGGAGGATCATTGTGAGTTCGAGACCAGCCTGGGCTACAAAAGTGAGCTCAAAGCCAGCCTGAACTGCACAGTGAGACCCTGTCTCAAAAAGAAAAAAAAAAAAAAAAAAAAAAAAAAAAAAAAAAGGTGAATACTACTATTTGAACAATAAAAATTAGAGAAAAACAATAGGATTGAATAGGATTTACAGCTTGAATGTATGGATCATAAAATATCAGGCTTGCTGGGAAGCATGGAGTATACAAATAATTGCTTAAACCGTTAAGGAAATGTATAATAGTTCTGGGCACAGGGAAAATGATTATGAATGTTTTTAAAGAAAAATATGCTAGAATATTTAACAAAATTTCTCACAAGAAATATTTGGTGCTCATTTCCAAAATTTCTACAAATAAGCAAATAAATCTTGGTCTTATTTATTGTGAAAAGCATTTTGCATTATCTTTGAAAAAAATTAAATATTCTTTTGATGCTCTAAAAAAAATAAAAAGAGCCATTTCTGTAGAAGTCTAAGATATAAAAAATGAGTATGCTTGCACAATTTCGAAGGCTAATGTAGTTTTAAAAAAGATTTTGGATGGGTGTACTTGGGCATATGGGAATTTTCTGTATTTTTTTACTCAACTTTGCCATGAATATAAAATGTTCCATAAATTACTCAAATTATTCTGTATGTTTGTGTATACATATATTTATATTTGCACACACACACACACACACACACACACACACACA
>PVJA010033220.1:0-23486 GCA_004027025.1 Myocastor coypus | reverse complement strand
CTGTAGTTCATGTATCCATCCCTTTCCTCTGAGGTCCCATAATCTCCTTGACCAGGAAATTTGGGACACCTCTGAGTTATAGGATATTATAGCACAGGTTCTCTTATATCCTGAGTCCTTATTGACCTTGAAGGGATAGGGCCAAAATATTGGCTATCCTCATAGCCCTTCCTTTTCTCCAATTTTTGGTCTGTTAACTTACGTTCTTAACCCTCCAGCAGAAAAGCTTTGTGATACTATTACACTATAGCATAGGTACTTGAGCTTATCATCACTGGCTTTCTGAGTATCAAATATCTTTGACTTAGCTTGGAATTGATATTTTCTGACCATCATTGATATTCTAATAATGTTCCATATAATGTGATATAAGCAGTTACACAATTTTTACACAGATATTTGGAAATTCAAGGAAATACAAAATTGTAGCCTGTCAAGACTATGGTATTTGGCCCAGTCTCTTATTTTCAAGTACTACTCTTGAGAGAGAGAATGACAGTAACTGAGTTTACACCATGAGCAGTACACATCAAAAAGACAAGAGTGACGTGCATTCCAAGCATAGTTTTAGTGTTACATAGTGCTATGACCAATATGATGAACCTTTTGAAGGTTCTTGAGACCAATATCTGATTCATCCTGTGTACATAAGTTCATGGTTTTGCTCTTGATATGTTTTCTCCTTTATCTGCTTCCAGTCACTTGGTTGTTTAATCCATAACACATTCAGCTGTGTTATGCTCAGGGTATTCTATATCTGTTTTATTCATAGTTTTTATCAAGTGGTGTTAGAGTTTATTAAAAACTTGTGCTTATCAACTGTTTGCTGACCTGGTGTCTTTCCTGTCTCCTCAGAAGGCCCCACCATGCTTACCACACTCCCAGCACTGACATTGGCCTCCTCTTGATCTCCTCCAGGGCAGCTCCAAGTGGAAGGATCACGGTCTACGGTCATCGCCCAGGTGGGAGCAGCGGCAGTGCTGCCCTGCCATCTCAGCCCGCCCGTGGATGCTCAGGACATGGAGATCAGATGGTACCGGGACCACCAATCAGTACTGGTGCATGAGTATAGAGACTCTCAGGACCACACGGAGCAGCAGAGTCCAGAGTACCATGGGAGGACGGAGCTCCTGAGGGAGAACATCACCCAGGGCCAGGTGGCCCTGAGGATCCATCCCGTCATCCCTGCAGATGACGGAGACTACAGCTGCATCTTTATAAGATTCACAGAGCTCGGCCAAGCACAGTTTGAGCTGCGTGTCACGGGTAGGCGTCCAGCCAGGACTCTGCTGTATGTGTGGAAAGTGTGGCTGAGTCAGTGCAAACACTGTAATGGAATGAGAGGGGTTAGAGTTCAAATTCATCCGATTAGACTTTGGCAAGTGGTTCATTCTTTCATAGAAAAATATTCTTGTGGTTTCTTTTTGCCAGTGTAGCTGCTGAAGTGCTGGTTTGGTCATGGAATGCAGAGTGCTCTTATTCCAAAAGCCTCACAGCCTGTCTAAGTCTAGTACTTTCCTTCTCACCTGCTAGACCAAGAAAGAGGTGCATGGAGACAGGAAAGATCCGGGCATCTCACGCTCAAGTCCTGGGTTTCTGCCGCCCGCTTCCTTGCATCCTGGCAATGCTCTTTCCTATCTACTGTGCTCCTGCCTGCTCGTCCTCTGACCGGCTATAGGCTCAGATATGCAGGAGGGTGAGCATCGCCTCTTGAGGGCTGCAGAATCCAAGGCAGAAGCCACCGGATCTGCAGTGAGCGCGGGAGGTGACCCCCAAGGGGAAGGGGAAGACAGTAGCTCCGCTGAGGCTCAGAAGCTAGTGCGTTCTTCCTCATCCCCTTCATTCCCTCCTGATGACAGGCTGCCTAGCGCAGGTCCTAGGCGCACCTCGAGGTGTAGAAGGGCCGATCAGAATTAGTTATGTTTCTAATCTTCTCAGGTTTACACAAGCAGTCGGCATCACGGTACCGCCCTCCACACAGTCTCTGTGGTCCAGGACAGTGCTCAGCCCCTGCCCGGGTTAGGAAGCCCCGTCTTCCAGCAGACGCTGTGGAGTCCGCCCTCAGGTGCCCCTTGCAGACAGCATCAGCGCCTGCCACATGCACTGGGGAAGGCAGCTGCGTGGCAGGGAGGCTGACTGCGCTCCTCCCTCACCCAGACTCAGCTGCTGGAGAGGCCTGCACTCTGCGGTGCGGACTTTCGGGAGACCCTGACGCAGTGTTTCTTGGGGACCTTGTAATCATTCTCTAGAATTTGTGAAATCGTGTCCCACTAACCTTGACTCAGTGGCCTTGATTCTGACGCCACTGCATCTCCTGGCACACTCCGCCCCTCTGCATCAGCCTGCCCTGTCCTCCCCCAAGGATTTGCTCTGGCACAGCCAGACTCCAGCCACACTGGAGTGACCAGCCTCCCCGGGCCCCACTTTGTCCCGCATACTCAGCAGCTCACTCTCCCGACCTGAAGCTCCCGCTGGACACCAGCTGTTCTTCCTGTCCTGGCCTTCACTGTGACCCCCGCAATGCTTCCCAGCCCCTCCTGGAGTCCCTGCTGTGCTCTCATGGCTCTCACAGGAGTTTTTCAGAGGCCTCAGCTTGCTGGGTTTGAGAAAGGAGGAAGACAGGGCTGGCCAAGGGCTCATCTGTGTGCCTAAAGCACAATGCAAGTCTGAATGAAGCTGAGGGTGGGTGCAGCAGTCTGGTGTCCCCTGTTTCCATCCAGCAGGGACGCTGTGCTTTGTGCCACTCACTGCTTTATGAGGCCACAGCACGCAACGTGCCCAAGAGCTTCGCTGTGTTTTCTTCAGTGCCATGAGTAGCGAGACACAGTGAGACCTTGGTTTGCAAGCACAGTGTGACCCAGAGTCACACTTGTAATCCGAAGCACCTGGGTACCAAAAGAAACTCTGCTTAAGAAATCATGGAAGTTCAGATGATTTTTAATACAACACAAAAATGTTCACATAGTAATTATTCCAACATAGCGCTGTAATCCAAAGTCATAAAGAAAATGCAAGGCTGAAGAGATAGCTCCATGGCACAAGTGCCTGCCTGAAAAGTGCAAGGTCGTGAGTTTGAACCCTGGTCCTGCCAAAACAAATTGCAAAATATAAAGAAAGATGAGCAATGGGCCAGCCATACAGTCAGTGGATTACAGCACCTGCTTAGGCAGAAGCAGTGGCCAGGGTTCCATCCCTGGTGTGCCACGCTGGCCCTGCCCCTAGCAGGTGAGTGAGGCTGGGCATGCTGGCACAGTGCCTGTAATCTCAGTTCTTGGGAGGCTGAATGCAGGTGGATCACTACAAGTCTGATATGTACTGAGACCTTGTAGACATGGTACTAAAATACAAAAAAGAAAGAAAGAAAGAAAGAAAGAAAGAAAGAAAGAAAGAAAGAAAGAAAGAAAGAAAGAAAGAAAAGAAAAGAAAAGAGAACGAAAAGGAAGATGAGCAAATTCATTTGCCTTCGCCTTTGAAATCCTTCATGTCTTTTGTGAAGGGCGCAGGAGAGAGGAAGATCACTGTGCAGGACGACTGTCACTGTCACTAAAAGAGTCTCTCCCACCTACTGACTCCATGGAACCTTTCCCCTCTATGTACCTTCAACCAGAATCCCACCCACTGGCTGTCACTGTGCTGGCTCTTGCTGTCCTTTCCCTAAGCAGGTACCTTGCTCGTCGTCCAGCTGCAGCCTTGTCCTGCGGCTGCTTTGGGGGCTGAGTGCAGCTGGATCACTACAAACCTGATCTACACATCTGTCTCTGTGTGAGTTTCCCACGTTTTCCTCATCGTCCTAACTGCATGCGATGTGAGCAGCTCCTCTGCCACGTTCTACTCCTCTGCACACAGGATCTCCTCCACAGCCCCCTTCCGCGGGGCGACGATCCAGGAGAGCACCCCGGCAGGTGGATCTTGTATGGAACTGAGGTACATTAGAGTTATTTGATCCTCTCTAGGATCGCGCACGGAAGACGTCACTTGCCATCCTGGCTTTTACTACATCCTATAAACTAATAACGGTAACCACGAATTATATTTGCAGATGTAAACTTTTGCACGGTGTCCTTGAGGTTCAAATTAAAATAATAATCTGTCATAAATGTGCTCAACAGAGTCCAACTGCTTTCCACAGAACGATCTGTTTCTCCATTCGCTGGTGTCCTCTTGCTCTGTTCTCCAGGAAATTCCCTCTGATTTGATGGTGTGTGAGAAGTTTCATTTTCATTCTGTAATTTAGCTTACCATACAGCAGAGAACTTGCGCCCTGTGCATTCGCACGTCTTCCTGCTCCTCGTGAGCACGTGACTCCCTGGCTGACTGCTCAGAGCCGAGCGCGTGGCCCTCATTTCTTTAGTCCGGCCTGCCCTCGTGGATGAGCTAAGGGAGGACCAGGGCAGGAATCTGCTCCCCTGGAGATGCAGTCTCTTCAGGGACCCAGGGCCCCATCCCCGCCCCACTCCTCAATGTTTCCCTTGAGGGAGACCCCGTGCTGCCCTAGCAGGGCTGCTTGTCCCTGGAGCTCAGCTCTGCAGCTTCATCTCTTATTCCTGGCCGTGTTTTCCTCCTTCACGCCTGATCCCTGGCCAGGGCTGCAGACAGACAGAGCCCTGGGAGCAGGGGCAGACTCCATGGTGTGCATCCTTCTTGTCCTGACCTAGGGCTTCCACAAGGAGGAAGGTGCAAGAAACTAGCACGGGGATGGGTGGACCCTGGGGTCTCCATGCCCTGGACTCTGAGGCTCCAGCGCCCCTCCGTGAAGCCTCCCTGCCCACGGTGAGGATGACCCTAGCCAGGCCTGGAGAGGGAAGAGGAGCCTTAAGAGGCGGCTCACTGCCTTTCCCTCATGGTCACTGGCTGAAGCATGCTCAGGGCACATGTGGCACATTGCTTCCGCGGGCACCTTAGGTCTAGGCCTAAGGGCCAGGTTCCCTGGACCTGCTTGGTGCTCAGTTGGGCAAGTATTCATGGACAGCTGGCACTGAAATGTGCAGTTCCACAAGGCCCTCGTGGGCGCTGCTCTGCACATTTAATCTGAATTTGGTGGGGTTTTTTTTGTTTTTTTTGTTTTTTTTTTTGTCTTTTGAGACAGGGTCTCACTATGCAGTTCAGGCTGGCCTTGAGCTCACTTTTGTAGCCCAGGCTGGTCTCGAACTCACACTGATCCTCCTGCCTCAGCCTCCCAAGTGCTGGGATTACAGGCGTGCGCCACCACGCCGGCTTTAATCTGAATTTGTGCTAAGCAAGTGGAGCGGATTTGAGCTTCGGCACCCCTGCTGCTCGCGCTCCACACACGGTACTGCTGTCCGGTGGACTGCACCACGTGATGGGATCCTGCCCCATGCCAGGCTCTGGTGTCGGGTTCTGCTGCCGGTCGGGAAGGGCTAAGTGAGTGCCGCGAGGTCGCCTGGGTTTCTGCGTGATGTGCAGGTCTCAGCTCCTCTGGAGGGAAGAGCACTTCACCACTACTCAGGACCCACTGCTACTTCAGGAGCCAGAGGGATGAGTCACAGCTCAGGGAGAAGGGAAGGGAGTAAAGCAGACGGCGCCATTGGTGTTGAACGTTGTCTGAGTGATATCGGGTGGGGAAACACTTTAGGGTCAAAATTTGTATAGCAGTTTCACACACGCAGGGCAGACATGTGTAAGTAAGTTGATCCTTAGGCAGCTGTTGACTGGCTCCTCTGTGCTGTTTGTAAACTCAAAGCAAAGCCCTCTTTCCCCTCTCTGGTACCCTCCAGCCTCAGGGGCACCTCCTCACATCCACGTTCGGCCTGCGCACACCGGGAGCATCACGCTGACCTGCTCATCCTCGGGGTGGTACCCGGACCCTGAGCTCCAGTGGAGGGACCCACGAGGACTGCGTCTGTTACCTGACTCGGAGAGGATGTCCTTAGGAGAAGACGGCCTGGTCCACGTGGAGAGCTCCGTGACGGTGGCGGAAAGCTCAAGGACAGAGGCGTCCTGCTGGATCAGGAACCCGGTGCTCGGAGACGAGAAGGAGGCGCTGCTGTCAGTGGCTGGTGAGTTCTCTCAGGGCCCTTGCTCTGTGAGGTCAGTGCTGGGAGGAGGGGAGTCACGGTGACCCTGACGGACAGACCAGAAGCGGGCCCCAGTGCACATGTTGCTTATTTGGAAGCTAGGAACATACTCCTCTCTTGACACCCTCTCCTGTCCCTCCCACAGCCTCGGCTCCGCCCCTTTCTCTCCTCTGCTCTACCCTCTCCTGTCCCTCCCACAGCCTCGGCTCCGCCCCTTTCTCTCCTCTGCTCCACCCTCTCCTGTCCCTCCCACAGCCTCGGCTCCGCCCCTTTATCTCCTCTGCTCTACCCTGTCCTGCTCCAGCCCACAGCCTCGAGGCCCATGGAGCTATCTACTGGCTCCTCTGCGTTCCCACAGGAGCAGGTTCCCTGGCCCCTGATCCCTGACCTCTTCCAGGGGCCAGGCCCACCTGGACTGCAGAGAGTGCCTCTCTCGGTCCCATTTGTTCTGAATTTGAGCATTCTATATCCTTATGTGGAATGCCAGGTTATGAGTTCAAACTCCGGTCCTGAAAAAGAAAAAAAAAAGAAATTAATGGTCAGATGTATTGATAAAAAATGAACTTTTGTGACTTAGTTTGGTAACTTATACAAATTAAAGGTAGGTAAGTAAAGATCTTTTAAAGTTTGAATTATACTGACACAATTATGCATCAGATGAGCAAGTTTCTAAAGACAACATTGCAAAAACAACTTGAGGGGGATACAGCGCCCCACACACTATAGTTAGGCTTTCTTTCCAATAAAAGATTACAAGTGTAGGCCAAACAGCTCAGTGGACTAGGCAGATTCAGGGGCTGGGAGCTCCATATGGGCATGCTGCTCCAGCCCCACCCTCGGGGCGCCGTGAGATGGGGACTGAGCCTGGGTGTGGCGGTGCCTGGCTGTGATCCCAACACTTGACAGACTGTGAATAGGAGGATCACTATGAGTCTGGTCTATGTGGTGAGACCCTGTACTAAGGAAAAAAAAAAAAAAAAAAAATAAGGATTACAGAATATTTTCAAGATTGAAGAGTTAGAACTAAGAAATGCAATTAGTATTACTCCTAGTGCAAGACGCCACCTGAAAGCCACATGGTAGAGCATGACATAGACAAGGATGCATCTTTATATTCTACAACTTGATCCATTCTGCATAACTAATTAAACAGCAGGTCATGGGCAGGGCTTGCAAGGGACAGAACAGGACACATAATGTCAATTATTGTGCTGTAGTAGTCGCCCAAGGAGGCACATGCAGAAGAGCACAGGAAATCTGTATATACTAGGGACCCAAAGAATGCAGCTGGGGGCCCGGACCCGATGTCAGTGTCCTGCTCGCACCCAGCTGAAGGTGTGGAGCCATGGCCATGCCTCCCCATCTCACGCAAGCCGATTCCATGGATTCGTGCAAGGAGGGCCTAAGGGCCAGGGGTGGGCCCTGGAAATTCCGTGCCAGGAGGTGCAGGATCTGTGCCGGCAGGCTGGGGCATCTGCGCTGGAGTCCGGCAGTGCTGCTCACTGTAAGAACCAATGTTCACAGCCATCCTCAGCGACAAGGATGTCCTGAGCTCCTCCAACAGTGAACTGAGTCCGTATCAGGAAAGCCAGCAAGACAGCGCCTCCAGGAAAAGCAGCAGCTGGACGCCAGCAGCGCCCTAGCCACCCCTGCGCTGCTTCTCCAGTTCTCCTTTGTTACACGTTGGCAGCAATACTCAGGGCCTCTCACCACGACACCGCACCGCCTCAGTTCGGCTGCGTGCTCCAAGTGGACCATGAGTCTATAGTTTACCATGCCACAATTATCTTCTTTGTCTATCAACATGTAAGCTTTTTTTTTTTTTTTTTTAATTATGGATTGAAAATCCTTCTTGAATGAGAGTGTCCTTATTTTTCTTCTAAGGTCACATTCTATAGATAAACCCATTAATGTTTTAATGTTTGACTTACTGCCAGCGACACGCCTCCGATGAATCCTTGCGGTGCCCCGGGGTGGGCTCTCAGTGCACACTTGACACTCTCAAGGTTTGCCTTGAGAGCCCTTTGCAAACCCCGCTGTCCCTGCAGCGCGGCTCCCCGGTGTCCTCAGCACAGCACTGGGCTCACAGCTGGGCACAGGTGGAAGTAACTGGACAGACAGGGGCAGGGCAGGGCCCCTGGGGGAGCAAGGGACAGGGGCTGCTGAGCTCGGGCGCCTGTGCTCATGAACACCTTCTCACATTGCCCGCATAAACGCGGGGTTCCGTGTGGACGTTGAGGTGAGCATGTCTGCAGCCCAAGTCTCCACATCCAGCATGTTCCACACCTTTCGCAGTCCCTAGGGACCCCCTGGGTGTCACACATTGGGGAACAGGGGTGCTCCAGTCCTGAGGTCCTGAGGGTTGCAGTGGGGAGCTGAGGCTTTGCACCCCTGCCGTGCTGTCTCCCTGGGGAACCCTGCAGGGACTCGAGCCAGCAGCCAGGCCAGCGGTGTCCAGCAGGGTCTGAGCGCTGCTTCCTGTTTTCCAGAGGCCCTGTTTCCCCAGGTCAGCACCTGGACCGTGGCGCTGGCTGTGCTTCTGGCTGTCGCCCTGGTGACCACTGGTTTCCTTCTCCTGAGATCCAGGAGAGACCAAGGTAAGGGGGGACAGTGTGGGATGGAGCATTCCTTGAGGGACCATGGGGTATTGTCATGTATAAGTCATTTCAATAGTGAACATTTCAATAGAAGATCTCTGAGGGCGAAGAATTGTTTGGTGTGCACATTCTTAGATCTCAGGGCATTGGCAGTGTTTGCCTTCTCCCTTCTCTGTGCTCTGGATTACAGCAGTCTTTCACTACATCTTGGTTCAAATATTGGGAATCACTGCTTCGCGGCTTTCAAAAAATATTAGACTAAATCATTTATCACATATTTTTGGCTCTGTTGCTGGAATTTGTTATTGTATAATACTGTATACATATTTAAATGCATAGAACTTATGGTTTTAAGTGATTTTTGCCTAACATGTTAAAAATACATATAAAAATATGTGAAAATGTTGGTTCTAATATAACGTCGCTACTTCACTGCTCTTCACTTATCAGGGAACTGTCTAGAATGCGACGTCCAGCTGGGATTACAGGATGATACATGAGGGACCACTGCATTCCAGACTCACCCTGCTTCCCCCGTGGGTCCCACATGACCTCATCTTGATGGGTTCCAAGTGCCTGGCACCCTCAGCCCTGAGTCCCTCATGGTCCCGGTACATGGAGCTCTGTGTCCGTCATGGTACTGGGCCAGGTGTCCTTCACCACTGCTCCCAGGGGCCATCTCGGCATCCAGCCCATTTATGGGTCAGGGCTGTCTGATACACAAACATCAGTTAAATGGAAGAATGGCTTTTACTTATGCTTTTTTTATTTAGAAACTTAATGTTTTTCCGGACCTATGGAATGAGTGTCATATGAGACCCTATCGTCACAGACTCTCACGGTAAATCTGCATTTACCATGAGGTCATGTTGACCTGATCCTCAGGATTTTCTGATCCTTCTGCTGTGTCCCCATGAGCAGTGCTGCCCAGGAGCTGCCCCATGGAGCTCCAGTGGACCCCAGGCAGGCGCCGCCTGACCTCAGGAGGGAGGGAGTAGTGGGGGGGCTTTCAGGAGACCGCAGGATTCAGCCCCTGGCAGGGCACACAGGAGAATAGACAGTGGCAGGCCGTGAGCAGGCTCACGGTTCCCGGGGTGTTGCTCTCGCGTAGCCCAGGGCATTGCCTGTCCCCTCCGGAGCCTCCACCTGCTCCAGCTTAGCAACCCCTGGGGAGGTCAGAGAAGTGAACAGCCCTGGGCAGGAGGGTCCGGGGACTCACGGCTGCACCGTGGACACAGGGATCCACGTGCAGAGAGCCCTGGGGGCTGAAGCTTAGACTTCAATAATCCATGGCCCTGTGGTCACTCTATAAAATCTATTTAAAGTGTACAGCTAGCATAAGTGAGTCTGCTGCTCATGATTTGTCAAATATGTACTGAGAAGAAATATTTATTGCATGAATTAGATAATCCGTGAAATTATTATTTAGTTAAGAGACTTTAAAGTTAGTTCTTCTTAGGTGATTTACTTTCACTTGTTGCCAAAACACACGGAGATTTTTTACTCAGGAGCACTGAGCAGCAAGGACGTGGAAACCACCAGTCCTAACTCTGCTGCCAGCTCCTGGCTGAACAAGCCTCAGGCTTAGAGTTGCTGGGGGCCTGGCCCTGCTGAGAGCAGAGTGCAGCTCTCAAATCCTGTAAGGTGAGAGCAAGAACTCTGCCTGAATGCTTTGGGGACAGTGTGCGATCTGGGTCTCATTGTTAGTGTCCAGCGCCCTCTGGGTCCCTAGTGCTAAGAGGTCAGGTCTCCAGCTCAAGGTCCCTTTTGTCAGGTGGGGATAAATTCTGGGATGGGAGGAGTGTACTGTGGGTCGGGAGAGGACAGTGTTGGGCAGCACACTGTGGCTAAACAACAGCACAGTGAACAACACCGCAGAGGCACATTTTGAATCTTTAGGATCCAGCAAGAATCCACACTTGATGTACCTTCATAGACGTAAGAGGTGTGAATTCCATGCATACTGGAGTGCCTGCTTGGGATGTGAAATACTGTTTACAGATAGCTAAAATATCTTCTTACCAAATTTTACAAAGTAAATGTACTTGTAGGGTGGGAAGGGTGTTAAACGTAGACAGAAGAACAAACTACAATATTTAAACCAAATGAGGACTGGGAGTCTGGGTGTCCATTTTCAAAAGGACAAAGACCAGTGTCCTTTTCTTCATGAAGTTATCCACTCCCTTTCCCATGATTTGCGATGAACTGGGCAAGAGAGGAAGATGACCTCACCAGGCAGATATTGGTTTTCTGCTGGTGACCTAAGGACAGAGCATGTGCTTTGAAGCAGGCTGTGAAGCTGAGTAACCACAGGGCCCCTTGGGGAGCACCATGAGCGGGGCTCAGGTTGGCAGCGGCATGGCCAAGACAGTGGGGATGGAGCCAAACTCAGGGCTGAGGAAGGGCTTCAAGGAGGCTTCCCAGGAGGAGACCAGCAGGACCAGGGCGGGAGCTGCCCGCTGAGGGGAGCTGTGGTTCCCTCAGAGCAGACACCCCTGGGTCAGATGCTGAGCAGGAAAGTCAGGCGGATGCTGGGAAACGCAGCGCCTGTGGCCGCGAGAGCAGCCTTGACCCACTTCAGACAGCACTGCCCGGGGTGCAAGGTCTCTGTCCACGGCAGTCTCTCTAAGGAAGGGCTTTTCTTTCTGGGTGGGAAGCAGGTTTCCTAGTAAGCGTTAAACTTTTTAGAGAGAATTCAGCAGAATTCCATACAGAGTGGGCATTTGGTGAAATGAGTCAGATGGTAAAGCTTCGTCCATGTGTCATTAGACGCCACTGAGTTGTAGGCTTCCGCAGCTGTAAAATGACTATGGTTATCATTATGTAAGTTAAACACTGCGCAGTCCACAGGAGGAGAGTGCTCTGAGCGTGCGAGAGAAGTCCTCAGGGTCTGTGCGGCTCTCCTTCATGTCCACTCAGTCAGGCAGCCACTTGCTTCTCCCCAGCGGAGCAGCCTGGGCTGTGCCTGCCCTCCTTTTCAAGATATGAGGACAGAGGTGAGACTTGCGGACAGTGTGCTGCAGGCTGACGGTGCAGATCTGGGCTTAGAGACGTGTTTGACCTTGGTAACTTCAGCGATCCTTGGAAAACCATCAGGACATCTACCTGGCTTTCGTATGCTCACGCAGCTGGTGTTTAGAAAACAAAGTTGCCATCAGGGCTAAGCAGTAACTCAGGTACAGGTTTGGGATTCTTGGTCGTAAATCAACCTTCAAAAGGATGTTTTGTAAACCTAAAATTAATTTATGATGTCCACTTAGAATCCCCTCAGTTTGTACAATGAAAGGGTAAACTCACCCCCTGAAATCTCTATATTCTAAGCACAGCATGGTCGGAATGAACATTTCCCCTGACAGACTGCAGAATGGAAATGACTCAGCCAGCGGGAACTTTTGTGTAGTCTTTGTATATTGTGAATTTCCAGGATCAGAAGGTCATAAGTCTGTAGCTGATACGTGGAGAGTAACCGAATGATTATTTTATGTTTATTATAGCCCTGTGTTCACTCTTGTCTCTTCTGTCTGCTATTTGCTTTTCAGATGCGTTCTGGAAGAAATATGGTCTCGTTTTGGCATTCTGGGTTTAAGTAGGTCAGTTTCTGTTAGGAATCTAAGTCCCTACACGAGATCACAAACTTGACAAAGGGATCTGTCATCAGCAAATGCTCCAGTCCCTCCCTGTGACCTGGAGAGGACGCTGTTCCTCCACACAGTGTCCCCAGTGGGCACTGCACTCTGCAGAGAGCTGTGTCCTGCTGACCCAGGAGGCCTTCCCCAGGTGACCTCAGGTTCTCCTGATCTTAGGAGCTCATGGCCCCAGGCTGCTGCCCCGAGCTGTTCTTGGTGAGGCTGCTCCCTCAGGGGTGAGGAGGCTGCTGCCCAGATCCTGCTGTCTCTGAGCTCTCCGAAGGCCACGCTTCTCCAGCCCAGCCCCCCCCCCCCCCCCCCCCCCCCCCCCCCCCCCCCCCCCCCCCCCCCCCCCCCCCCCCCCCCCGCCTAGGGGAGGGAATCTTAGAAAACTAAGTTAAGGAAAAGCAGCATCAAAGAGCCACCGGAGAGTTGACATACCTCCTCTCCATTGTAGACATCAGAGAAATCGTGACCGCCGGCCCGGGCGCAAGCAGTGATGTGTGTGGCACTGCTTTTCTCATCTGCCTTTTACATCACACTCAGTTTCATGCTTTGTGCTTGAAAAAATCTTTTCCCATAGAGAAACAATTGACTAAATATAAACAGGTTCTGTCCTGGGGACTACCCACTCAGGACCCCTCTCCTGTCCCTCTCTTGGACAGGGGCTTTGTTTCCCCTAATAAATCTATCCTGATAATAAAAATATAAATAAATAAATAAATAAATAAATAACTTAGGCTCTCGATGATCTTACCCGGCAAAATCTATCCAGACTAAAGCTGTCAGAGGCCACATCAATCTCAATATGAAAACTGCAATGGAATGTTTTCATTTCCAATAATTCTGCTATACTCCTTTTCCTACAATTAAATAAATGCTGCTTTGGAGAGAAGGATTTTTGAAATTCACAAATAACAAAGTACCTATGAGAAAGAAATCATTCAACTATTTTTAAGTGAGTAAGTCCTGCACCAGTCAGAGGTCGCCCTGGGAGAGCAGAGCCTGCCCCTGGCTCAGCAGCAGCTCCCTGGGCCTCCGCAGCGCCTGCTCGAGCTGGGCTCCATAAGGGTTTGCTGAGCAGAGGCGAAAGGCTGGCGGTGAACCCGGGGATGCAGAGAGGATGCGGGGGAGCTGGCGGAGAAATAGAGTGGCAGCAATACGCTGCCTGTGGCTGTCCTAGGTGTCAATTAGCACTGTCTGAATGGTAGTGAGATTCTCCACAAGTTCCGTGGTGTCCCAGGTGGAAATCCAGGACGACTGGTCCTAGCAGTAATTCTGCTTCAAATATTTTCCAAATTATTTGCAGAGAAAGGGTAGGAACAAATTCCTTGCCTTTTAAGAAATTAGTATTTGGGCTGGGGAGAGAACTCAGCAGCCTGAGCGCCTGCAAGGCGAGTATAAGCTCCTGATTCCATCCAGGGGAGAATATCCCAAGTCCTTCATTGCGTCTTTTGCAGGGACGATCACTATAGAACGCGGTAAGTTCTGCTTTCTTTCCTCTGAAAAATTGAAAATTCTGTCCACTCGTGTATCCACCAAGATGCTCATCTCTCTCTGTATTTCTCTACAGAACATAGAGAACGCTTCATAAAGCAGTGTAAGTGCCGTCCCGTCCCAGCTCCGACCCCCGCACCTCCATGCAGCAGCCCCGCCTGCCCCCTCACTCCCGGCCTTTGTCTCCATCTGCTGCAGGTCTGAGGGAAGCTCGCCGATTCGCAGGTAACTGCGAGGGAACAACTGAAGGGAACTCCGTGTTGTCCACCTGAGCTCTGTGGGAGGCCAGTGTGGAAGCAAAGCTCTTGCTCGCTGATCCTCAAGACATGTGGGGCGAGGAAGCCGGCATCGCGCTGCACACGGCCCCTGGGTTCTGGGAGAACCAGCACAGGAGGCCGGAGGTGACAGCAGAAGCCTCTCAGGAAGCGCCCAGGGGAACGTGCTCTGCTTTGACTTCACTCAAGTCATCTTGGGAAAGAACAGTCTCACCTTACTCCTCAGGCCTGGGGGTCAGGCCCTGGCCTTTACTGCTTTGGGGTTCATTTCTGTGTCAGGGTGCCAGGGCAGGGTGGGAGCCAAGTGGACCCAACCACCACGTGGCCAATCGAAGAGGGCAGCAGGGTGCCCTGTCCCCACCCAGCCAGGGTCCCCACCAAGCCCAGTTCGGGAACCCCACTTTCCCAGGAGCTGGGGATATGACCTGGGTTCAGCACCCTGCAGAGCTCAGGGCAGGGCTGAGCTAGTCAGGAGCAGCAGGCCTCCCCGCCTGGACCAGGGCATCAGCGCCCCAGCCCTCAGGGCCAGGAAGGACTCGGGCTGTGGCAAGCGTCCCCTGCTCCTCCCGCCCTGCAGCTTGGGGTCCCCAGGGCACCAGGCGCTCTCTGCCTGTGCACAAGGGCGGCTTTTCTCCTTCAGAGGAGGCAGTCAGCAGCAGGTGGTGCTGGGCGGATTTCTGCAGTGGACGACACGGCCCTTCTCCCTCTCCTTCCAGGAGGCCCCGATACACAGCTGGGCATCCTCGTCCTCTCCAGGGTCCACCTCTGCACTGTTCTCCTCTGTGGCCCAGGAAGGCCCAGCCCTAAGCCCAGCCCTGCTGACGCTGGGGTCCTCCCCTGGGCCCTGCCCCTCCTTAAGCCCTGGACCAATCCTCCCTGTCCTCCAGCCCTGTCGGGCTCCTCCCCTTGAGCTCCATGACCGCCTGCCCTGGGCACCTGTCCTTGTGATGCTCCCAGGCCCTCCGTGTAGTTATCCTCTGTGGGTGTGGACGCGGAACTCCTGCGGGGGAACCTAGGAAGCCCCGTGAGCATCAGGCCATGGGCAGCCCTGTGCCCAGGAGTCGGCCCCATCTCTCCATTCTTGCCAACCGTGTCCTGGGATCCTGTGAGGTGACCGCACACTGCAGGTCCAGAGTTGCAGTGATGTGGACAAGTTTCCCTGAGAGGAGAGATCTGTACCCCTGCAGGCCAGACAGTCATGGCCGCAAGCTGCGGAGAGGACGCCTGGACCCGCGCTGGGCCCCTCAGCGCTCTCCTGGCAGCGCTCTCAGGGTCGGGAGCTCTGTGCTCAGGGCCGCAGGTGATGGTCTCTTCCTCTTTTGCAGAAGACGTCGTGCTGGATGAAGGCACTGCTCACCCTCAGCTCCGGGTGTCAGATATTGGGAAACGTGTGCAGTGTTTGCCAGGGAAGCTGGTTGTTCCCGACAGGCCTGAAAGATTTACCTCTCTCCCAGCTGTGCTGGGTCGGAACAGCTTCTCCCGCGGAAACCACTACTGGGAGGTGGACGTGGGAGGGAACGAGGGGTGGATGATAGGACTGTGCTCAGATTCTGTAGACAGGAAAATATCTTTTGTGGATATTCATCCTGGGAATGGCTTTTGGTGTATTGGTAGATATTATCATATTTACAGGGCTTTTTCTATACCCCATTGTTATTTTAAGGTTATAGCTCCTCCCTCTGTAGTGGGGATTTTTTTGCAATATGAGGAAGGATTGATCTCGTTCTATGATGTCAAGAACTTTTCCATGCTCCATTCTTTCACAGGCAGGTTCACTCAGACCCTCAGGCCATGCTTTTTTCCTGGACATTTCCCTGTAGGACATCGTGTCCTTTACCTCCCCCGAGTGCCACCACTAGAAGAGTCTGGTCCTGCCTAGAGCACACCTGAAGGGCCTTCCGCAGGGCTTGTCCCCAAGAGCAAGAGGGCACAAAGCTCTCAGCCCGGCTGCTGCGGGGCAGGGCTGGGCATCCGCCTCCTAGCTGTGTGGGAAATCGTGTGCAAACGCTGTGATTTGCCTGTTGCTTTTGCTCAGCCCTGCAACCTGACGCCCTCTTAGCACGCTTCCTTTGATCGCTGTTAGTGCTGAGACATCAGCTTCCTCCTGCTGCTTCGCTCCCTGGATCCCTGCCGCGCATTGCTCGGCGTGCTTTGGAGCATAGGGACAGTAATGTTATGTTTCCTGGGTAACATAGTCATGTGACTGTTAAATAAAATGCACTTATGTGGTTGATGCTGCTCTTGTTGTCACGAGGTCAGTAAAGCTGAACGTTTCCAGCAGGACCAAGAGCAAAGGCATTTGTGTATGCACAGCCAAGCATTCCTGTTCGACTTTCTTCTCCTATTTTAAACATCCGAACTCTTCACTGGCCGTGGTGATGTATCCATAGTGTACTAAAGATGGTGGGAGGGACACGCATGGCACAGTGTGCATCACAGCCGGCCTCAGAGCGCCGTCACCACCCCTGCTGGGCAGCGATTCTCCAGAACAGCCCTCAGCTAACCCATTCGCACCCTGAACCTGAGCTTTCCTGTCACCTCCCAGCCCATTTTCTGGTCCCTGGCGCTTTCCTCTCTTCTTCTAGGAACTTAAAAATACTGTGTTTTTCAGATTTCACATATGCATGGGTCTCTTTAATAAATGTCAGGACCACTGGATCGCAGTTCAAGGCCATCCCCTCTCTTTGATGTAAAACGCTGCCCCTGCTGGGAGTGCTGAAGAGAATCCGTGCCTCTGGTCTCTGGCCTCCACCACGTGGAACTATGCCAGTCTCGCAAGCCACCGCTGTGCAGCCTGGGCAGTTACGGACAGTGCTCAGTAAGGAGGGAGGACACTGAGCCCGCCCACATGGGTGGTGGGACCGCGAGCGCTACAAGCACCACACGAGTGCTACGGCCGACTCTCCTACGCGCACGCTCATCGTGCGGCTTGCATCTCCACCTGCAGTCTTGTGCGATAGATAAATGGAAAGTGAGGAGAGAAGCTGCCATAGGAATTTCAGCTTTTTTGTACTTTCCTCGGCAGTGAAAATGTACTTTGCTCTCATTAAGGGGATTTAAGAATAAACTTCAGGGCATTTATTCAACTGACTATAAAAGTGAAACCAAAATGCAGTTATAATCAATGATATACATACTCTGGATGCCACAGGCTTTGCCCACGTGCTTCCACATGACCAGATATTACTGGTCCAGAGTTTGAAAACGAAGTGCAGATCGTTTGTCTCGCGGCTGGGCAGATTGACGGGCAGAGGGTACAGGAGGCTTCCTGGAGCGACCAAATGCTTTTGTTGTTCACAGTGCAAGGGACGCTCAGATGCCCGCATGGGCACAGCCTGTCTCACTGTGAGAGTAAGATCCATGACGTCTGCCTACTTCTCCCAAGGATCATCGACTTCTGGTGAGGGTTCAAAATGACCTTACAAGTGGGAATGGAAAGAACTAGCCCGACAGGGCAAACACTTAAACACAGGGGACAAAGGGGTAACCCATAGCAGGCCAATACCATGGCAAGCACAAATCAATACATCTCACTTATAACCATCAGTGTAAATGGTCTCAATTCACCAATTAAAAGAAATAGACTAGCACAGTGGATTAGGACGGAAAGTCCAGCAATATACTGTATAAAAGAAACACCCTTAACTCATGAATAAATTAATAGACTGAAAGTCAAAGGATGGAAAACAATACTATATGCCCCAGTACCTCAGCAAAAAGCAGGGGTAGCAGTCCTATTCAGGTAGTCTCAATTTCAAACCAAGAATGATCAAATGAGATTAATTAGCCTGCTGTCCTTAATTCCAGTCTCCCACATAGCTTCAGAACTTGAGCAAAGTCCAGTGTTCAGCACACATGCCCAGGATCCAGCTGGCCACCAAGTCTTGTCCCCCGCTGACACCACCTGACCTGGCCTTCCCCTTCTGCACGTTCTCAGGATTCTGGCCTTCTGAGCTGCAGGTGGAACCCCTCATCGGCTCAGCTCCAAGCACTCTCAGGACTTTCCCAGTTAGCACCTCCAGCCCTTCCCAACTCTTCCCGTGAGCCAGATCCACAGGCTGCGGAACCTCACTGTCGTGGCAACAACCCCACCCTTGCTGTCAAAATCTGTTGTGGTCACTTAGGTTGTGTCTGGGAAAGATTCCAACACCCGAAACTTAGAAGAGGAAGACCTTGTTGTGGCTTCCGGTCTGTGGAGGTTGCAGCCCATAGCGAGCAGGGCATCTTCAGGGCAAGGCACTGTGAAGACGGGCAAAGCTGCTTATGCCCCGACGTTCAGAAGCCCAGGCTGCAGATGAAGCCCACAGGCCCTAGAGTCCCCGCCTCCTCGGAACAGGCCCCAGCTCCTAACAACAAGTCAGGTCTAACCTCAGGAATCTTGTCACTTCCCCAGTGCACCAGCTGCAAGGGGCCCATGGTACTCTAGAGAGATGCCTAGGCACAAAGCACGGTGCACACATGGAGCCAGCAGGAGAGACCCGATATCAGTTACAGCGTGCACGCTCTCCCCCATGAGGCTGTGACCTCAGCTGGACACACCCTGAGAGCCCTGAGGCCCCAGGACTGCTGCGCTGCCGGACTCCAGCCAGCCAGGCGCTCCGTGTCCTGACCACACATTCTACCTGCAGAGGGCTGTGCCCCCCGAGTTGTCCGGGTCTGCGTCCCCGGCTCTCAGGTGCACACCGTTTACTTCCCAGTCTGTGACCCCGAGGGGCCTCAGCTCTGGCTGGGATCCCAGCTGTTGTCAGGCTCTCCTGGGAAGACTCCGTGGTGCACTGCGACCATCAGAGAAGTTGTGGGAGGATTTATGCTTTCTTTGGCTCATTTTAGCAGTCGCACCTACACAGTTAAATCCATGATGACTTTTACATTATGTACGGACACCTCAGGAGTCTTGGAAAGCTGAGGCCTGAAGCTTCAGCTGGCGGCTCCTCCTGCGGGTGCCCTGTTCTTTGTTTTTCTGCTGCGTGACACCAGTGGTTGACTCCTCCCCTGCTTGAAGTATTATTTCTTAGCATTTGCGTGAGCTGCGGGTCTGTTGGTATTTGCGTGAGCTATGTGTCTGGAATACGCTGCATCTAAAGTAGTGATGTATACTGCTTAGCCACTTTTTTTTTAAATGCTGAATAAAAAGAAGAGCCTTCTGAGGCTCTGGGCTCACTGAGGCAGACAAAGCTCGGTGAGTCCTCGGAAGCTACACTCATCGGGTCTTCTCATCGTATCTTTCAGCACCAGACATAAATCACACAACAGATTAGTTAATCTATAATTACAAGTTTTTAAAATTGAAAAAGAGTCAATATAATTCAATTGAGTCAGAATATACTCGAGTGCCCTCTGACTTTGTCCAGTCTGTTTACACTGCATCCTTGTTTATCTGTCCTATCCTAGAACAGCTACTCTTTTCCATATTTGCACGTAAAAATTTTTCTCCTCTCCCCTTTTAAAAAAAAATCAAATGTGTTTAGTACAGGGTTATACTACATAGATGGGACCCCTTGTTTTCGGCCCCCAAGCACTGGGACTACAGGTGTGTGCCACTGGGCCCTGTCTCATGAGCCATCTCAGCTGGTCCCGGGGGGGGGGGGGGGGCAGCATGGCTTCTGAAGAGCAGACTGTAAAATGAGAGCAAGTTTCCCAGGGCAGTGAAAAGTCAGTGTAGATCATTTAAAATCTGAAGGCACTGCAAAATTAATTTACACGTATCCACATTCTCGCGTATACTTTACACTGCTGTGGCACTTCATCGTTTTTTTCCTGAATGTTTTCTAAGGAAATACTTCTAAAAGGAAATGACTTGGGAAGTGTGCTCCGCATGTCTAACTTCACGCTTGTCTTTCTTTGTTTCTTTCTAAAGTTACGATTCTTCCCAGTGAGCAGCACTGCATCTCATCAGAATCCACATTTTCACTACTGAGAAACCTGATTGCTTTTACTTACTTTCTGGCAGTACTGAGTTTCTATTTTTGCTTGGAAAAACTCTATTCAGCTCCTTAGAGGAGACGATCTGAGCTTCAGAAAAAAACGTGCATGGATTCCGTAGGTATTTTTCTCCTGTGTTGTAAACTCTTGTTTCAGATGCCAATTGCTTCCTGCGAGGTAGTAAACAGCATGTATTCTCTAAGAAGAGAGCAGAGCTAGCTTTATGCTCTAACGTTGTCTTTCCAATTCTACCGAAGTATGCTCAGGCATGTTGTTGCTCAGCCGTGTGTATTTGGTTAACACGCTGACGGAGCCTGCCAGGCAGCAGCCCTGGTCCTGCACTGTCACACCGGGATTTCAATTCCCACTGAGCTCCACAACTGTGTCAACCAAGCCCAGTCTTCGGGGCAGAAATGCAACACCGGACCAATCTCCATGGCAGAAATAGCGCTGAATCTTATCAATTTAAGTTTTTATATCTGGAGCAGTCCCCTCTAGGGACCCCGAGGTGGGTCCCATCCTGTCCTAAGTGACACCTGTGACTTATGTGCTCTGCGACTCCTTGTCCCAGCCTAAGGTGAAGGGAAAAACACAATGAGGTATGCAAGAAGATTTTTGAAACAAAATGGAAAGAAAGCGCCTCCAGGCCCTGGCACAGGCGCCCAACTCTGGAGGCCGAGCTGGCCCTGGGCTCAGGGCTCTGAGTGTCCAGCAGGGGGCAGTGCAGAACCTCAGGGGGAGCCACACAGCTCCAGGGTCAGCTTTAGACAAGGTGTCCAGAAGAGCTCAGGGAAACCAAATGTGAAAATATAAATCAGGCTTTGCAACTGCACAGGGGAAGCAGGACAAGAAGGCAACTGGATGTGCGGTGTACAGGAACCAGGCCTCCAGCTTGCTTGTGATTACTATACACGGTGAAAATGTAATAACAAAAACTAAATTCAAAACAATAAAGAAAAAGGCAGGAGCAAAACAGAGGAGAATTCCTCAAGAAAGCTCATCTTAATGTGTACCTTAATGTGTACTCATTCACATAAAAACACCGAGGACCCGCAGCACACGTCCTGAGAGTAGCAGGAAGGGAAGGGACCAGGACAGAGAGGCCCAGGGAGGCCCCACCCAGGCGGTAGCGCAGGCAGAGACCTGCAGCAGGGTCTGCTCCCCCATTCCCACTGCCCACACCCGTGCCTCCTCACCCACCTGTGCCTGGCCAGGGCAGCAGCAGCCAGAGCAGGAGGAGCCTGAGGCTCCGGGCCCAGGGCTGCATCCCAGGAGGCTCTGGTGAGGGCCCGTTCTCTCTGTCACAGCCCTGCAGTCACTCTTCTGTGGGAAGAAGGGAAACTGGGTCCTGGAGAGAGAGCCTGCCTGAGGGGCTGGAGCGGCCAGCTTTCTCTCACTCAGTTGTTTACATATTAAAGAACAAGTAAGAAACCAGAAAGTCTGTGACAGTGTGGCTGATCATTCGCTAACCCTAAGCCCTCCCTGCATAAGGAAAACACTGACCCTAAACTCCTTTCAGCTTGAGAACTGTTTTTCTTTTTTCTTTTTTTCTTTCTTTTTTTTTTCTCTTGGTGACCTACTGGGTTTTGATCTCAGTATTATTTCTTTTTTTTGGGGGGGAGGGTATTTTTATTACTTTTAATAAGAGATAACAATATGAGAGTTTCGAAAGATGTGAGTAGCACATTCACAATAGTTGAGACACTGCATAGTGTTGTCCTCACAAATGTTACACAGAGCACAGGGTGCAGACGTGACAGATTTTCTAATTGATATTGGTTTCGAAGGGAGAAAAAAAAAGAAGTTTTCTTCTCTTTGTACTAGGAGGAAGTAGCTGTGTACATAGTCCAGTGTTCCATAATTGCAGTGGGTTACCGGTGAAACTGGCAATGTTGAAGGCTGTTGATTTAGTACAGCTCACTGTACTAATCTAGCTCTGCATCTTACGCCTCGTAATTAAGCTTTTCTGCTGGGTGATCAAATGTAACCTAAAGCAAGACCTGTCTAACAAAACTTTCATCATTTGTGCTTTCCAGGGTCAAATCTCCTCAGGATTAACTTTGGAACCACATACAATGCTTTGTAGAACTGTTGTCAGTGTCAGCCATCAGGATGGCTCACGGCCATTGCTTGGACAGTTTGCTCTCTGTGAAAGCCTGAGAGAACGTTTTCTCCCCAGGTGACTCTCCCTAGGCACACTCTACTTCACTTATCCCTTTCCTCTCCTTGGAGCCCACTTTATGTTATACTCTGGTCAGTTACATGGTAGAAGACATTTTTCAGAATTAAATGAAGTTACTTCAAGTGGTGAAAATAATATAGCGTAGTGAAACTGGGAAAATCAGTCTTAGTGCAATTAGTATTTATAGCTTTGCTGCGGCAATGTTTTTAATTTTTGTGGGATCATAAAAACAGATCTGAAATTTTAGCAAATGATAACTACTTTCACAGTGTATAGAATACTTCCTTCATGGTAATAATACCTGCATGTACCTCCTAGAATACATGAGTAGGTTCACATTACGCTGTTGGCTGACACAAGCCTGGGAAGAAGGTGGGTGGACAGTTCTCTCTCCTGGGGACTGAGGGTAGACTCAGGGCGGTACTTAAAGAACATAGCGGTCTCTGATGACTTCTCTTTATTTATTTTTCATGTAACATATTTGGTACTCATTACGCAGGGTCTCATTACACAGGCTCTCATTACGCAGGGTCTTGTTACGCGGCTCAGATCCAAGCCACGTTCCCAAGCCTGTGCACCTGAGCTCAGATGGATGCTTTCGTGCACTTACATTTGCTTATGGCACCCATGAGTCTTTGTTTACAGCTGCACAAGGGCCAGAATTGGGGTCTTAAGACTTTGGCTGTAAAAGAAGCCTAAGGTTCTGGCCGTAACCTGAGTCGTTCTTCCGTCGCACCCGTTGTGATTTGACAACTTGGTTGCTCTTGCCTCAGTTACACTTTATCAGCTGGCTCTAAGGTGGGAGCAGACTGGTGAGGAGAGACGCTCACTTCCTGGCAGGCAGGGAGGAGCAGGGGGGGAAGAAGGAGGGAGGGAGGGAAGAAAGGGGCAGGGAGGGGAGGGAGGGAGGGAGGAAAGGAGGGAGACTGAGAGAGAGGGAGGGAAGGAGGGAGACAGAGAGAGAGGGAGGGAAGGAGGGAGACAGAGGGAGAGGGGGGAAGGAGGGAGAGGGTGAGGAAGACAGAGGGAGGGACAGAGACATAAAAGAATGAGAGAGAGGAAAGGGGAGGGAAAGAGGGAGGGGGAGACAGAGGGAGAGGAAGGAAGTGAAGAAGGGAGGGAGAGGAGAGAAAGGAAGGGAGAGGGGGAGACAGAAGGAGGAAAAGAGGGACAGACACAGACAGACAGACAGACAGACAGACAGACAGGCAGGCAGACAGGCAGGCAGGCAGGCAGGCAGGCAGGCAGGCAGGCAGACAGACAGACAGGCAGGCTGGCAGGCAGGCGGGCAGGCAGGCAGGCAGACAGACAGACAGACAGACAGACAGGCAGGCAGGCAGGCAGGCAGGCAG
>PVJA010033219.1:0-23491 GCA_004027025.1 Myocastor coypus | reverse complement strand
TCTACAGATCACCTCCACTCCTGAGCTCACTCACTGTCAGCCTAGAAATTTACCCCTAGAAAAGCCTCCTGTCCGCCTGCTCCTCCAGCTGCCGCTCCCTCTCCGGGGCTTGGCAGATGTCATCTCCCAGGAAGTCCTGATCCCCTCAAGCACGGGTTAGCAGTCTCCCGTTCCCACCCCACTGCCTACTTCCCCAGACAGCGCTCACCACCACACTGGCATTTTATCTACCCATCTTTCCCCCACACAGGAGCGCTTGAGAGTAAAGACTAACTTATTTCTTGAATCTAGTGTCAACACTGAATGGAGAAGGAAACGTTGAAGCTAAAAGCAGGCTTCATCTTCCAGGCAAAGGTCAGACAGAATGGAGCTTGGTGTAGCCCAGAAGCAGAAGTGGGCACTTGGAGCAGTACGGATGATAGTAGGGATCAGATTCCCTGTCTGTGCAGACTGAAAAGAGTTGGGGGGATGGCTGGCAAGGCCCTGGATGGAAACCTCTGATGTTAGCTAATGTGACCCAGGCAAGAGATGACGGTGGCAGAGCTATGGCAGCGGTGATGCAGCGAGGAGAGCCACACAACCTTTTCTTTTCTTTGAGTTTTTCTCTCTGTGGTGCAGGCTAGCCTTGAACTCACAGCGATGCTTTTGCCTCAGTCTCCCAAATGCTGGGATTGCAGGTGTGCACCACTACACCTCGCTGAGAACCCCACAACTTTGAGATAATTAAGGAGCAGATGGCAGGAATGCACTGGGGTATAGCTCAAGGATAAAGCTCTCACCTAGTGTGCACCAGGCCCTAGGTTTGATCCCTAGGGAAGAAGAGGAGACTTAGAGGCAAGTAAAGAAAAAAAGTGTAAGTGTGTAAGGTGGGTGGATTCTAACTTGACAAGAGGGATCCCAGTGATGCCTTCCTCAGGAGTGGGACGGCTGGAAGGGAGATCACGATTGCAGGTGGAGAGCGGGTAAGGACCGCGGCTCAGGACATGTTGCATGGAGCCACCTAAGGGATACCTGGCACACAGCTGGACATTCAGTCACAGCTGCAGAGGTCACAGAAGGCAAGAAGGAATGCACAGAGGTAGGTGAAAACACAGTAGGGAACACAGAAGTCACGGATATGAGTCAGAGAGAGAGAGAGAGAGAGAGAGAGGGAAAAGGGAAACACTGCTGGGCTGGCGAGATGGCTCAGCGGTCTAAAGTGCCCCCTTAGGCAAGCAAACTTAGGCAACTGCAGAGACTGAGGTTAGGTCCCCAGCACCACACGCTGTGCCAGCCCCACCCCCAGGGCAGGCTGAGCCAGCCATAATATTGAAAGAAAGAAAGAAGGAAGGAAGGAAGGAAGGAAAGAAAGAAAGAAAGAAAGCAAAGAAAGAAAGCCAGACTGCTGGGGCTCTGTCGTCCACCCCCCACCGCAGACCCAGCCCAGACGCAAACCCACCAGACAGGTTTCTTTCCTTGGCAGTTTTATTTGACTCCAAAGGAAATTCAGACTCTGACCTAGCCCAGCCCAGCTCACCCCATGGATCAAGGGACCCTGGCTGCAGCAGGCCCATCTTCAGGGTCCCAGCCTCTTTATCAGGGAACAAGGAAAGCATCTGGATCATATCTGTGTAACAGAGAGGGCCCCAGCCGCTTGGCCATGGGCCAGGGAAGGAGGCACATGCAGTGGGAGGGAAGGAAGGCCATTTCAGGAGGGGTGTGAGGCTGTGGGTTTACAGTCAGCCTACAGCAGGAGCAGGGAGCTCCCCCAGAAGGGTTCAGTAGCTGTGAGCTGAAGACTTGTCTGGCTCACCGTGTTGCTCCTTCTGAGACTCAGTCACCACCTGCTGGGGGTGAGAAATAAGAGGCTGAGGTTTCAGCAGCGCCTCCTGGTGGGTCCTGCAGGCATAACCAGAGGAGGCTTCAATTTATCCACCACCTTCTGCGGTTCCCACTGACTCAAAACACTAAGATCTGCAGCCAGGCTGGGTTTCAAAGGCAATGAGGCAAAACGTGGAGTCGGGGTCAGGGGCTCACCTCTCCGTCCCGGGTCTCGATGGTCCTGATCAGAACCATCTTCCGGCTGTGGCTGTCCTGGGATGGCTCCACCTCAGGCACTGGAGAGAGCAGCATGAGAGGTAGAAGGGAAAAGATGGGATTTTTTCCAGCACCCACTCCCTGGGGGCAGTGGCTGGGTGGAGCGTAAGGAATAGGGGTGCATCTAGACTGGGCCTCTACAGTAGAGGGAGAAGAGTCCAATCAGGGCAGAAACGGACATGGGAGTACAGGCTGGAAGCCAGACGTGTGTGGAGAACTCACCAATCGTCTTCATACTTAAAGAGGCGAAGGAATGGACGGGCACCGAGATCCTGCGGGCAGAGCGCGTTATCTGGCCTCCGTCACCTCCACTCCCGCAACCCAGCGCCAACCCCGCATCGCCCAGAGGCCAGCTCCCCACCGGCTCTCCTCGCCCTCCAGCAGCTTCCGGTAGGTGGCGATCTCAATGTCCAGGGCCATCTTGACATTGAGGAGCTCCTGGTACTCGCGCAGGTGCCGCGCCATCTCCTCCTTGAGCTGCCGCAGTTCCTCCTCCAGTCGCGCGGCGCCGGCCTGGTACCCACCCGCCTCCAGGGCGAACTGTTCCTCGAGCTCCCGCAGCTGCCGCAGCAGCGCCTCATTCTAGGAGACAGGACAGAGTCAGATGGCACCAGGCCTCGCGCATGCTAGCCACCCGGGCGCTCCCCGAGGGCTCACCGTGCCACGCAGTCCGTCCACCTCGCACGTGAGACTCTGGATCTGCCGTCGGGACTCATTCATCTCCTGCTTGGCCTGGCGCAGAGCCTCGTGGTTTCGGTTAGCGGCATCAGAGAGATCTGCGTACTGCGGGCGGGGTTGTTGGCTGCAGCGGCTGGAGACGACCCCACTGCAGCAGCCTGCCCCCTCCCGGCCCGGTCGCACCCCGCGGCCTTGCACCTTGGACTTGTACCAGTCCTCAGCCTCCTGCAGGTTTTTCGCTGCGATGCTCTCGTACTGCGCACGGATATCCCGCAGAGCCGCTGTCAGCTCGGGCTTCACGGTGGCCTCGACCTCCACGTGCTGCACCTGCTGGCTCTCTGCACTCACCTGCAGGTCTCGAAGCTCCTGCAGCCAGTGCAGGCACAGGATGAGCCCACCGCAGGCGGACGCCCAAAAGCAAAGAAACGCTTTGCTTGGACACCGAGCGGCGCCGGGGCGGCCCACGCGACAGGACTGCGCAGTAGGACTGCTCGTCCAGTGCCCACATTGGTGCTAAGCGCCTGCAGGTTCAGGGTGTAGCTCTGCTGCCGGCCAACAGGGGGCGCAGGGGTGGGACGCAGGCCACCTGTAGGGCCTGACCTATATGCAAAACTCCTCCTTTCTCTCCTATCCCACCACGCCTTTCTCCGGCTCCGCCAGCCCAGCCCCACCAGCCCAGCGGTCCCCCAGCTCTCAGAAAGCAAAGCCACTGCCCCTGCTCAACACCCAGGTCCTGTCACCTCTTCATGCAGCTTCTTGAGAAACTCAATCTCATCCATCAGGGACTCAATCTTGCGCTCTAGTTCCAGACGGGATAGGGTGGCGTCGTCCACATCCTTCATAGGGTGGAAGTGGGGTTCGAGAGACAAGGCAGTCAGAATAAGGTCGACCAAGCCTTCTTGCTCTGCCTCAGGATGCAGCGATGAGGCGGAAGGCAAAACTGGCGCGTCCCGGCTCACCTTGCGGAAGAGCACAAGGCTGTGCTCCGCATCCTCCCGCTTTCGCGTTTCCTCCTCCAGCCTGAGGGGCAGAAGGAGCACAGATGCTGCGGGCCGTGCCCAGAGCCCCGCCCCCCGCCAGAGCCTGCTGCGGCTGCTGCCCAGGGTTTGAGGGCGAGGGCGAGGGCTGCCTGATGAACCCCACTTTTGTTGTGCTGAGGATCCATCCCAGGGCCTTGTGCAGGCAAGGCCTCGGAGCCATCGCCCCGCTCCCTTGCCCTTTTTGGTGGACTGGAACCCAAGAGGGGGGTCCCCTTGAGGCCCCAAGGGAAATAAAAGACGCCCTTCCACAGCCCCCCAGACAGCGCTGGGGGGAGGCTTGGTCCGCGCCACAGATGTAGCCGGCACCACTAGGGAGGAAAGGAAGGGGCCACAGTCGCCTCGACGGGGCGGTCGGGTCGCCACAGCCCAGCCCAGGCCTGACCGACCTCTGCTTGAGCGCCGCCAAGTCCTCCGCCAGCCCGTCGCGCTCCACCTGCACCCGGTCGCGCTCCCGGCCCAGCAGCTCCAGCTCACGCCGCAGCTCGCGCAGCTCCTGCTGGCACAGCTGGTCCGCCCGCGCCGGCTCCTGGCCCCGGGCCTGGCTCAGCTCGCCGCGCAAGGCCGCGTTCTGCTGCTCCAGGAAGCGCACCTTCTCGATGAAGTTGGCAAAGCGGTCGTTGAGCTCCTGCAGCTCCTGCTTCTCGTTGCTCCGCGTGGCCAGGAACTCCTGGTTGAGGGCCTCAGCCATGGAGAAGTCGAGGCGCTCGGAGGGCAGGCGCAGGGCCCCCGCCCGTGGGGCGCGGAAGCTGCCCAGGCGCGCGGAGGGGCTCGGGGACGCCGAGCCCAGCAGGCGGCTGCTGGAGAAGCGCGAGCTGGAAGAGTAGGAGAAAGCCCCGGGCGACAGGGAGGGCGGTGGCCCGAAGGTGCGGCGGTACGAGGTGGAGATACTGGCCCGCAGGCCCGACGGGTGGTGGCTCATGTCGCCGACACCACGGTGCGCGCTGGAAGGGCTGGGCCGGCGCGAAGGAGCCGCAGGCGCTCTGGGGCGGCTTTATAGCCCCGCGGGCTGAGGGGGCCGCGGGCGGCTCCTCCCCCTGGCCTGAGGCTGGAGGGAGCCAAGCTGGTGGGGAGGGGGCGCCCCACCCCGTGGGCCGCGGCGGGCGCCGCACCCTCCTTCCCCGGGCTGCTGGCGCCGGGCCAAAAAGATTCCCCCTGGTGCTGGCGGGGATGGAAGCGAGAAGCAACCACAAGCGGGGGCGGCCGGCAGCGCCTTCCAGAAGGGCCAAAGCTGGAGCTGGACAGGGTGCTGCAAGGTCTGACGAGCCGGGGTCCCTGCTTGGTCGGGCTGTAGAGTTAGGGGAAGAGAAGGCGAAGTTCAAACACAAGCTTCTGGCGGAGCTGGGAGCTGGGCAGCTCTGGTTAGGTAGGCCTGGAACTTGGGCCGGGGCTGTTGCCTGCTGCGAGCCATCCCCTCCCGCGCCACACACTCGGAAGTGGGGGGCTGGAGGGCAGAGGCGGGGGGCTGACAAGGGCTGCTGTTTCCTATTCCCCAGAGCCTTCTGAAGGGCCGACGGTCGGCGCCAGCCCTGCTGCTGCTAATGGGCTGACTGGCTCCCCTCCCCCTGCCCCTGCCGGCGGAGGCTGCGGCGGCGAGGCTCTGTCTTAAAGACGCAGCCCAGACCCCTGCCTTCCCAGGCCCCAAGAAGGCTGAAGGTGGCTGGCTCTGCGTCCCCTTGGCAGGTCTGTGCCAGGCCACAGGTGAGTGAGTGGTGTGCCGGTGCCCTCTGACTGTGTTGGAGCCTTCTGCTCCCCTCCCTCCCAGCTGCAGCTCAGACTCTGGCCTTCCGGGAACCAGGGCGACTTTGAGGTGGGAAGGGTAAGGAACTGCTGCCAAGGATGAGAGGGAGACAACTGGCAGGAACCAGTTTCCAGTAGTGAGGAGATACAGGTGCCTGGGTGGGTGGGGCCAGAGGGGCGCAGAAAAGGGGAAACTGGAGATGCCCACCCCAACTGTGTGCAAGAGGAGAGCCAAGGCCCTGGACAAGCCCATGAGCAGGGGAATAGGCCTGACCCATTTCCTGTGTGCAAGTGCGCTTCCCACACATGCGCAATCCAGCACATCCACAGACGCCCTCAGGCCCTGCCCCGCTCCACCCTGAGTCAGCACGAAGGCTGAGATCCAGCCCTTTGCATTCACCTGGCATCCAGAAGGCAGCATGGTCTGCCCAGGGTGTACAGGATGAGCTCCTTCTCATCCTCTGTGGGGGCTAGGTGCTGAAGCCTGTTGGCTTTGCCAGGAGCCCTGAGGCTGCCGTTTGCTGGGGAGTTTGGGCTCTCCAGACAAACTGGGCTTTAGCTTGGCCCTCAAGGTAAGCAGGGTAACTGGGGAAGGAAGTTTGGGGCTGCAGACTGCACCCCTGCCTGGGGGGAGGAGGACATTCCCTGGCAGGCCCACTTCTCTATAAGGCAGGCAGAGAACTCTCTCCTTCCTTTGTGTATCCTCTAAGACGGGCCTGAGCCAACGCCCGGCTTGGCAACAGTCTTGACACTCCAGGCCCCGCCTTCCTTTCAGGCTATTAGTCTTTCTGTGTACAGCTGCCAGGCCCTTCTCCTGCATGGGCTGGGCTTGGTTGCCAGGGGAATGAGGATGATGGGATGGATGAACCAGGGCTCCTAGAGTGGGCAGGGGGTCTGAGTGAGCTGGGGTCCAGGCAATTGGCAGGTTCCAGGAGGAGACTTGGTGCTTTCTGTCACAGCCTGGGTTCTGGGCCCCTCTGGAGCCCCAACCATCCTAACTGCCCCACCCTCTGCACCGGAGGGGAGGTCAGGCCAGGCCTGGGGAGGACAGGCTCCAGCCTCTCCCTTTAGGGAGCTGAGAGCACAAGTGGTTGCAATTGGAGGGTTGCAGATCAGCTCACCTCCCACCCCAGATCCTCAGAGGAGAGGAGGCAAGAGAGCCCTCCGTGGGGAGTATGCAGGGTGGGAAGCCAGCAGAGGAAGGCCCCCACCACTGGGGCAGGAGTCAGGCCTGGAGACCTGGTGCAGGAAAAGGGGCTGGGGCTCAGTCAGCCCTACAGCTGCTCTGCTTCCCATAGGATCCTGCCTTTTTTTTTTTTTTTTTTTTTTGTCTTTTTGAGACAGGGTCTCACTATGCTGTTGAGGCTGGCCTTGAGCTCACTTTTGTAGCCCAGGCTGGAATCAAACGTGCACCGATCCTCCTGCCTCAGCTTCCTAAGTGCTGGGACTACAGGTGTGTGCTACCATGGCCTGGCTTATTCTTAATCTTCTAAGCGATATTGCCATCCCCCAAGTGAAGTGAGGATCTGGACCTCTTCGGCATTGTTCCCATCTGTGGCTGAGAGCAGCCTTGAGGTAGAAGCAGCGAGTCCTGCCTATCTCATGGCTGGCGAGAAGGTGGGTGCATTCTGCCTTGGGCCAGAGCTGCCCGCCCTAATGCGCTAGGGAGCCGGGCCTTGGTGAGTGGCTCACTTCTGCTCACTCCGTTTTCCTTACTCATAATGGTTCTGATAATAATAGAGACTTGGCACCGTGCAAGGCACTTAGGGCCTGGCCATCGCGCATGCTGCGGTTAGCTAGTGTGACTGTGACCCGCCCTTCCTCCTCTCTCAGCTGCTCTGCTAGGGGCCTGGAGAGAAGCAATGGGTACTTGCAGGGGCACACAGGGAAGGTGGGCAGCCAACTTAGGCGAGTGGTAAGCGCACTGCTCAACAGAGAGCCCCGGACGCACCGCCAACCTTGTCTCATCAGCCGGTCAGAGAGGTGGCAGCTGGGTTCCCTGGCAATGAAAGGACAGTCATGGTGTAAGCAATGGACTCCACCAAGAGGACATTATGGTTTTATTTATTAGTAGTAGTATTATTGTGTTTGGTACAGGATCTCACTGCACAGCTCCAACTCACAGTGGCCCTCCTGTTTTCAGCCTCCCTAGTGCTGGGGTTACAGACATACAGTCATGCACGGATTCAGTTGCTGGCTCGGCATGGGGGAGGGGCCCAGCATGTGCTGCCAGGGATTGAACCTGGTCCCTGCGCTCGCCTAAGTAGGTGCTTAGTCTGCTGAGCTATCTCACTGGGCCCTAGAGAGCAGTTTATAGACAGCCAAATGCCTGGGTTTGGAGTTGGCATGCAGAGTCTTTATGGATGGTGAAGTTCTCAGGGTATCAGCAGCAGAGCCTCCGCAAAAGGCTACGGGAGAGGACACCCACCCACCAGCCGGGCACTGAGCAGCTGTGTGACGCCAAGTGAGCCGCTTGTCCTCACTGTGCTTCTGTTTTTTCACTGCTAGCATGGGGACAGTGACCCCCTCTAGTATGTTAGGCTCACATAGCTGCCCAACTATGCTGATCACCAGCTCGAGCTCCTGTACGTCCATGCGGAAACAAAGACAGGAGCAGAGACATGTCCCTAAGGGCTGACAGTCCGTGTCAGCTGGGGTTTGGCCTGGGGCCCAGGACTGGGGCACTCCTCCACTCCAGCCTGAGGGATAGTGTAGTCTCTAACACAAGACAGCCAGAATCAAACCTGTGAAGGACGCCAGTGGTCCTAGATATTTGGGGGATTGAGGCAAGAGGATCATCTGAGTCCAGAGGTTTGAAGTTAGCCTAGGCAGCACATTAGGACACCATTTAAATTCACTTTTTTTGGGGGGGGGGCAGGATTCAAACTCATGACCTTGCACTTGCCAGGCAGGCACTGGTGCCATAGAGCTATCTCTCCAGCCCCTTAGGGCACCATTTTAAAAAATTATTTTGTCTGCTATTCCTGAATTGGCTCACTGGGGTTTGACTCAAGTGTCATAGACAAGGAACTCTAAACTATCCCTTGGCTTCCTGGTCATCACTCCATGTCGGAAGGCTCAGCAGGTCAGGGGGTCTTCTCTGGGAGCCAGGCTCAGGGTGAGGTCCAGGGGCCTCAGGGAGGGAGATCGGGCTGCCTACTCTTGCATGCCCCAGCCCAGTACGCTGGCTTTATGCTGTTTTTGCGGTACCAGGTCCAGCCCAGTATGGAACACAGGGTCCCTACTTTCAGTGACCTTGAAGTGAAATTCTTTCTCCACTGCCTCCAGGCTATGGCTCTGCTTCTCCCATCGGGAGGCCCAGGGCATCTTTGCGTCTTATATCTTCCCCCTCTGCAGTTTTTTTTTTTTTTTTTTTGTGGGACCAGGGTTCAAACTCACGACCTTGCACTTGCCCAGCAGGCACTTGTGCCTCGGAGCTATCTCCCTAGCCTCCCTCTGCAGTTTTTAGCAACAGCCTACACTCCTGTGCACCAAGTGCCAGGTTGAGCATTTAGCACATTTACACATTTATTCACTTTCTTTCTTTCTTTTTGGCTGAGTCAGACTGCCTTTCTGGTGGGTCTGGGGATTGAACCACCAACCCCTGTGCCTGACTGAGATTACAGGCACAAGTGCTTAAACCACTGAGCTATCCCGAAAGTCCCCCATTTATTCACCTTCAAACTTCAAGAACATCCTACCACATAGGCCATTTTACAGAATAAAATGGGAAGAAACCGAGTCACGAAGAGGTTTAGTAACTTGCCCTAAACTAGTAATCTGCTTATGTCGGCCTCTCCCATCCCTGATAATGTGATCAGCGAAGGCAGAAATCAGATTGTAGTATCTTTACGTGCTTGATTTCTAACTCCAGACCTAGGTCCGCAGTTTTCAACAATCTGAATTGGTTGTTGGTCTGTAAAGTACAGATGTGTTGCTGCCATCTTCTGGTTAGAAGGCAGAATGACATGTCTGCCGTCTGCATCTATGCTACCGGAGTGCAAAACAACTCTAGGAGGCAGGAATCTGGAATTTGGGGGACCCTGCAGTTACTTACTGTGATTTCTTTCTTTTCTCTTTCTTTCTTTCTTTCTTTCTTTCTTTCTTTCTTTCTTTCTTTCTTTCTTTCTTTCTTTCTTTCTTTCTTTCTTTCTTTCTTTCTTTCTTTCGTTTTTATTTTTTTTTCTTTCTCTTTCTTCTTTCCTTCTCTTTCTTCTCTCTCTCTCTCTCTCTCTCTCTCTCTCTCTCTCGTCTTTTTGAGACAGGGTCTTGCTACATAGTTCAGGCTGGCCTTGAGCTCACCTTTGTAACCCAGGCTGGTCTCAAACCCACATTGATCCTCCTGCCTCAGCCTCCCAAGTGCTGGGATTACAGGCGTGCGCCACCACACCCGGCTGTGATTTCTTTCTTTCTGTCCCCCTCAGGCCCCCCAGAACTGGGGAGTGAACTCCCCAGGTTTTAGGGCCTTGCACTTGCCAAGCAAACACTTATTCTATTTCCCCAGCCCCTGTTTTTTTCCTTTAATTTATTTCTTAATTGTGATTTTTTTTGAGACAGTCTTACCCTGTACTTCAGCTTACCCTTAAGCTCAGTGCGTGCCCGAGCCCACGCTGGCCTCTGACTTGTGGTAATCCCCTGCCTCGATTTACCAAGCTCTGGGAACACAGGTGTGCACCACACCCAGCCGATCTCCTTTTTACACATGAGAAGCCCTACTTCCGAGAAACCCTGCAATTAGAAGTTCTGAACCCTGATTCTGTTCTTGCCCTGGGCTCTGAGCCTCCTCTGCCCTCCTTCCAAACAAAAAGCCACGGCAGGAAGGCTGAATCTGCCTTCGGACTCCTCCAGCCCTCTGCTGTGCCCCCAGATCCCAGTTCTACCCTCAGCATGCAGCCTCGCTCCTTACCATCTACCTGACTTTTCCAAACAGCTCCTTGCAGCTGAGTACAGGAGGGGACAAGCCCAGCAAGTCACACTGCCTGGCAGAATGCCAAGGGCCCAAGTCCAGTGTGACCTGTGGCACACAGTTGCAATCCCAGAACCCAGGAGGATCATCAGGAGTTCATAGCCAACCTGGACTACATGGTGAGCTCAAGACCAGTTCAGGCTACATAGTAAGACTGTCTCAAAATAAAACAAAAAACAGTGATGGCAAACCTTTGCGAGGTTTCAGCGATGCGAACAGCCCACGGCAGCATGTATGCTGTAGGCTCACCATCACTGTCCAATAACAAGTCCTAATCAGGGCTGGTTAACCCAAGAGCTCGACACTGTACCCTGCGCTTAATGTATTTGTGTCTTTCATCCCAGCCACGCTCATGGTGTTAGCTGTTATCCTCATGTTTGTCCCCTTGTGGCCACAAGATGGCTGCAGCGAGTTGAGGCACCTTGCACAAGCAGTGTGTAGTCACACACTGACCACGAGTTGCAAGGGAGAAAGTCCTTTCTCCATATTCCTTTCCAAGAACAAGAAAAATTTCCCAAGAATGTCTTCCTCCTATCCCTGAGCTAGGAGACATTAACTCATCTCTTATTTCCATAATTAAATCACTTGCTGGATCCTTAACCAACCACTGGCAAGAGGAATGGAACTGCCTTGATTCGATTACATTAACTTTAGAGGAAGGTTTGTCCTGGGATAGAAACAAACAAGTGAGCTGGGGAGATAGCTCAGTGGTCTAAGCACCTGCCTGGCAAGTGCAAGGACCCCGTTTCAATCCCTGGTACCCCAGTACCATATGCCGTGCCAGCCCCAGAAGCCTGGGTGCACTGTGCCAGCCACTGAAACCAGATGTGGTGGTGCACACCTGTAGTCCCAGAGCTAGGGAGGCTGAGACAGGAGGATCACTACCAGTGTGAGCTGCACAGGGAGACCCTGTATGAAAGAAGAAAGAAAGAAAGAAAGAAAGAGAAAGAACAAGCGGCTGCTGCAGGTGAGTGTCTTCCACGACAGGGGCTGACACTGCCTAGGACCGTGGTTGCACACGCAGTGTTCCAACAACCCAAGGGGAGGAGGGACTAAGTCTTCCTTGTGGTACCCAGCCCAGTGTTGCCACCAAATATGTGCCCTAAAAATTATGAGTGTGCCAGTTGTGGTGGCAAATGCCTGTGATCCCAGTGCTCTTCTGCTCAGGCAAAAGAATGGCAGAGAATTCCAAGCCAGGTTTCACAGTGTGTTGAAGGCCAGCCTGTGTTATAAAGTGAGATCCTGCCTCAAAAATCAAAATAAAAAAAAAACAAAACAAAAATAGTGAAATGTCAAGTATGAGAGTGTTAGTGTTTGGCATAATGATAAATTGGGTCACTTTACCAGGGATAGTTCTAGATTAGTTCACTGCTGGGTTAAAATCTGTGAGCCCAATGCTTTTTTTTTTTCAGTAGGAATTGAACTCAGGGCCTCGAGCCTACCAGACAGATGTGCTGCTGAGCTACATCTCTGGAGTCCAGTGAGATATTTAATAAGTACAGAAGAATACAGAGAGAGAAAAAGGTGACAGGTAAGATTATATTGATGTGAAGTCCCCTTTCACAATTAAATGGATTTGTGAGTGTAGACAAAGCTTAGGCATAATTAGGAAAACTTTTATATACTTTAAAGTCCAATTTAATGAAAGTTTTGGGCACTGGGGTATGTGACTCAGTGGTAGAGTATTTGCCTAGCATGTATGATGCTGAGGATTCAATCCCAGCACTGAAAAAAGAAAAGAGAAAAAGAATCCTCCTGTCAAGACAAATGTTTCTAAAATATTTGCTGAAACCAGCCTGGGGGGATGCCCCTGCAATTCCTGCACCCTGGGAGTCAGAGGCAGGAGGATCGCAAGCCTGAACCCAGTTGGAGCAACTCAGCATCTTAGCTCTTATCTCAAAATAAAACGTGCTGGGGATGTAGTCATTGCAAAAGCCCTGGATTCAGTGGTTCAATCCCTAGCACTGCAACTACAGTGACAAATTTCTGCTCTGTATGGACATTAAAATGGACATGTCGGGCCTGGCAGGATGGCTCAGTGGTCTAAAGTGCCTGCTTGGGAAAGCTTGGGTGGCTTCTGGGACCGCGGTTCGATCCCTAGCACCACATGCTGTGCCAGCCCTGCCCTCGGGGTGGGCTGAGTCGGCCATAAAAATGAGTGAATAAACAAACAAAGGTTCTGAAACAAGAAAAAATAAATAAATAAAATTTAAAAAAATTTAAAAAAATAAAATGGACATGTCCAGTTATATGAAGTTAACTGATAGTGAAGATTTCTTCCCTGTTGCAAACTTAAGGAGTGTTAAGAGGGAGGAACGATTTTCTCAGAAAAGCCAGCCAATTGGGAAGAATGGGACAGAGAGAGACTAATGAGACGTCAGCAACAACGGTCATCCCCCAGAAGGTCACTTCCTCCCCCCAACACACACACACACAGAGCTATCTTTCTTTTTCATGTATTTAGTACAGGATCTACAGGGTTTCACTATCTAGACTGGACTTGTAGTGATTCTCCTAGTTTCAGCTCCCAAGTGCTGGCCTTGCAGGTGTGCCCCCTTGCCCAGTCTCAATTGGAGTCTCAGCGCTCCCTGGGAGTGGAGCTAGCACAGTAACTGGTAACCGAACCCGGGCTGCTGCTCTTTGCCTAAACAGGCACTTTATTTATTTATGTATTTATTTATTTTTGTCCTTTTGAGACAGGGTCTCACTAGGCAGTTCAGGCTGGCCCTGAGCTCACTTTTGTAGCCCAGGCTGGTCTTGAACTCACATCAATCCTCCTGCCTCAGCTTCCCAAGTGTTGGGGTTACAGGTGCGCTCCACCACGCCCAGTCTCAAATGTCTCAGCCTAGGAGGTAGGGCCAAACCATCGGCATCTGTTGGCCGGTGCTTTAATCCACTGAGATATCTGGGCAGCCCTCATCACCCTCTGGCCTGACGGATTTCCGCTGGTGTGCAGGTATTTCCCACCTGCTTCCTAGACACTTGGAACCACAGCTCCCTGTCTCCCAGCTAGAGACAGCCCTGGCCCAGCCTCCTTGGCCTGCAAGGGCCAGCAGCTTCCATGCTGGGCAGGGTCATGCAGCAGCAGTCTAAGGTTTCTGTTGAACAGCTAGGGTCTGGGGCCCCTGTAAGCCCAGCAGCCAGCACTTTCTCGGGCTGTGTCCATTTATGGTGCACTTCCGATTTTCCACTTGCCCTCAATGGCAGATCAGATGATTGCCAGTCACGGGCGTGACCCAGACCTTGGGTGGCTTTGTTCTTGCTACAGGCTAACTTTCCTTCACTCTCCCGCCCACACAGGAGGGGAAACAGCTCCACAAGGACAGATCCCACACCTTGGCTCCTCCGATTCTCCCAGGCTCTATGCTCCTGGAATTTTTTTTTTTTTTCAGCTAAACGCTTCTCTCACCTTTGCTCACCCTGCAGCACTGTAGCTGCTGAAAGCTTTCTAATTCTTCTTTTCACATTTTGACACATTTACAAAATAATTCTCATCAGTTAGGGTTTACTGAAGAAGTTGGGGGCGGGGGCTGCTCCGGCTTCAGGCTTTTCAAGTCTTTCTTAAGGTCTTAAGGTATTAGCTCAGTCACCCTCAGTCGAGTTCTCAGGGCACACGTTGTTTTTTTGTTGTTGTTGTTGTTTTTTGCGGGACCAGGATTTGAACTCATGACTTTGCACTTGCCAAGCAGGCACTTGTGCCACAGAGCTATCTCTCCAGCCCCAGGGCACACTTCTTGGAAAACTCTGTCATAAAATGGCCCTCTAGCCCGGTGTGGTGGCGCACGCCTGTAATCCCAGCACTCGGGAGGCTGAGGCAGGAGGATCGGTGCGAGTTCGAGGCCAGCCTGGGCTACAAAAGTGAGTTCAAGGCCAGCCTGAACTGCATAGTGAGACCCCCCACACCCCAAAAAGGAAATGGCCCTCTCAACCAGGTGTGGCGGCAAATGTCTGTAGTCCCAGCAGTGGGGAGGATGCGGCAGAAGGATCATTTAAAATCAGCTATGCAGGTGCACCCTGTCTCCGACACACAGAACCCTTCTAGGCATTGTGGGATGCCATGCTTAGCTGCAGCTGCAGGACTTAACCTGCTCCTTCTTACAGATCTCTTGGGGTGCGTCAGCTACCTCTCCCAGGTTTTCACCACAACCCCACACCCTGTTCCCAGCTGCAGGAACAGCCTGGCCCACCTGAGAGGTAGTAGGGTTAATTTGTGCTTAGGGATGGTGCTCAACAGGGTTTTGCTCTGCCCCAAGGACACAAAGCCAGATGTTCCCACAGGAATACTTTTAAAAATGCCTTCACCACATAGGTGATCCCAAGCTGTAGAACATAGTTTTTTGTCGAATAATTAAATATTTTCGGTGATACTGGTGACTTGTAGGGATCAGTAAATATAGGGATCCATTGATCTTACTGCGAACTGGTTCAACCCCGGGGAGACACGGCAGTAGGAATCAGAAAGAGACAAGACAAAAAGTTGGGCTAGGTGGTCGCCAGTCTGCCTGATGGGCGAGACTAACTCAAAGCACACATGAACGATCCTTTATTTATAGTTGTATAAAGTTTGCATCCCATAACACAAGGCTACCCAGCAACCAGTAGCTGGCCTGAACCAGACAGGATGTTTTTCTCAGCACTGAAGTAGCTTTCTGCCCCAGGCATGGGGGCCCAGTCCCACCTACACACACTTGATCAAATTCCTGGCTTCCTGTGCAACAGTGACTGAACCCCAAGTGTGCGGAGCTTCATTCCCAGCCCCCTTTATTTATTTATTTATTTTTATTTATTTATTTATTTATTTTTGGTCTTTTTGAGACAGGGTCTCGCTATGCAGTTGAGGCTGGTCCTGAGCTCACTTTTGTAGCCCAGGCTGGTCTCGAATTCGCACCAATCCTCCTGCCTCAGCCTCCCGAGTGCTAGGATTACAGGCGTGCACCACCACGCCTGGCTCCCAGCCCCCTTTAAATGGTAAGGGTTACCAGAGACACCAGTTGGAAAGCGATGGCAACCAGATAACATCAGAACATGGTAAGTCATGGAGCAAGGGCAAATGCTTCTCAAGTCTGCTTCTCAGCCCCACCCCCACCCAGCAAGCAGCCATGGAGCACAGGGTCTCCTTTACCCCCTGCCCCGCACCACTGCCCAATCACCCTTCAGTCCTCACTGCTGGTACTGAACGCTTATCACCAAGCTCTCCACAAGCCACATCTGTGCCATCTGCCCTTGGCCCTCAAAAAGCAAGCTGCCTCCAACAAAGGCTTTGCTGCGGGTTCAGATGAGGGAACTTGGCTCTCCGGCCTTGCCTACACATTCAAGTTTCCCTGTTTCAGGTTCTATCCATAGGATGTGTTGGACATTGTAACCTTTCCTCTATCTTACCTTCTCTAAATAGTAACTCCCTTAGTACACTGTCTGACATTCTGGAGGTCTAGAGAAAGCAGTAGCAACAAGCCCCTCACTTCAGACCACTGAGCCATCCTCCCGGGCCCTCTTATAATATTTTTGTAGGGGCTGGGGAGATAGCTCAGCAGCTTAAGCATCTGCCTGGCAGGTACAAGGTCCTGATTTGATCCCCAGTCTCACAAAGAAAAAAAGAAAAATTGAAATAATAGAATAGATAATTTGGGGAGATTATTTGCCTTACTTCCTAGTTCTCTTCTATTTTGATATATTCTCATATGAGAAACCATTCAATACTTTTTCTCTTGAAATGGCCTCCTGAGATGCCCTGGCTGGTCTTAAACGCCTGGCTGGTGTAAGCGCTTTTCCAAGTACTGAGCAGCCAGGCTTCACGCCTGGGCCACTGGCCGGGTGACTCTCGGTTTCTGATTACTTCCTGAGTACAGGCTGCCTTCTGAGCTCGGTGCAGTGTCTTCACTGGTCTGCAACACCTGATGCGTTGGTGGCCGGTCCGGTGCCCTCTGATCTTCTCTCGGTCTTCCTGGTGCCGAGGAAGGAGGCCTGCGGCCAGCAGAGCGCTCACCGCACCCTGGCGGCATCAGAACGCTCGGGGACAGGCCCCAGCCCGGCCCGGCCCGGTCGGCCTGCCTCATCCCGCAGTTAGCAGCTTTGCCCACCTGAGTCCTCTTACCTCCGAGGATACCAGGGGCATCTGCCACCTGCTCCAGTCTCCGTAGTCGGCTGCAGCTGCCGTTCTGGATAGGCTTCCATGGGCTCGCGGAGGGATAGCACTACCTGCGTGGACCACGTAAGCCACAGGTCGTTTCGTCCATGCGCGGATGATTACGGAGCTCCAGGGAGCCGCAGCCTGCATTTCCCGGGCCTCACAGGACAGAACCGAGACGCCGCACCCAAGTTCTGCCGTCCGCGTGGGCGAGAGCCTCTCCTGCCCGAGAGGCACCCACCCTTTGTCTGTTTCGACATCGTTCATGGGCACAGTGCACACAGTGCCGGGAGTCGGATGGGCGCAGGTCAGAGTAAGCCCACGGCATTAGACTGCGGCACAGAGAACGCGCTTCCTGCGATGGAGCGGCCGCACTTCTGCTCCTCTTGGGCACAAGAGGGCGCCGTGAGCGTAGAAAGCATCTGCCGAGGGTGGGGCCGAGGGGCTGACCCTGCACCTAGAGGCCCTGCTGGCCAGTTCCTTTACACGGGCTCCTGGCTAGAACTGCTGAAGGCATAAAAATTATTATTATTTTAAATGTATTTAGTACATGGTGTATAAGGGTCTCACTAAACAGATTAGACTCGTAGTGATCCTGTTCTCAGCCTCCCAAGCGCTGGGATTACAGGCATGCTCTTCGATGCTCAGTCTCAGTCCCCATCTCAGGGTCACCCAGGGGTGGGGCTGGCACTGCTTCGTCTTCATCTTCTTCTTATTATTATTTATCATTATTATTAGGGGGCTGGGGAGATAGCTCCGAGGCACAAGTGCCTGCTTGGCAAGTGCAAGGTCGTGAGTTTGAACCCTGGTCCCACAAAAATAAATAAATTAATTAATTAATTAATTAAATATCATTATTATTATTTTGAGGCAGCGTCTCCCTATGCAGTTCAAGCTGGCCTCGAACTCCTAAGGACCCTTCCGCCTCAGCTTCCTGAGTGCTAGGATGGCAGGTGTGCCCCTCCGTGCCCAACTCCCCAAGAGTACCCTAATTGGACCAGCTTGGATCCCTCACAGTCAAGTGGTTCTGTATTTTGCCCAGGCCAACTTCCTGAATGGGAAAAACATTGGTATTTCTTGGGCTGTGGGATTAAGCTGGGAACAGGAATATCATTCCAACACAAGTACATTTGTTCAGAGTGGCAACCCAGAAACATTGTAACCCTTCTTGCCTACATTCTGTCCTAGGTGGGACTATGTTGAAGAGTAGGATGGATTCCAAAATGGCCTTCTAAGTCCATTTTCCTCTGATCTGACTTGCCAACAGGGAAGTTGCAACCCCCCCCCCCAGCATATTAGTTCAAGCCCTCCCCACGGAGACTAGACCTCAGGTTGCCTGGACTGGGACTGGGTCCACAGCTTGTTGCAAGACTGTGACGTGACTGGTACCCTCTGCACCCCTGTCTCACAGCAGGGTTCCTTCCAGAGCCAAGCAGTGTTTCCACTGCTCCCAGAGACTGTTGTAAATCCTGCAGGGCCTCTGACTCCTGACTTTCTGCATCTGGTTAATGGTATCTGTCAGGTAATCCAAGTTGTAAACCCTGTTGGCTCTGTGGCTTCCTTTATGTCCTAGCAGGCTTTGTGTTTCATTTGGAAGAATACTAAGCTTAATTGAAGCAGTGCTCACAGTATTCTACTTCAGCCCAACCCTATGATGGTAGGGGAGCACTTCTTGTTTTCTAGGATCCAGGAAAGGCCCAAGTGCAAATAGCCATTGGTTATGATGCAGGAAAACAAAACTGATCTGGGGTGGATGACCTCCAGCAGGGAACCTCCAAATGATATAGGGAAAACTGATCTCCCCGCCTGAAAAGTACCTGGGATGAGTTCGTGTTCTCTAAAACCAAAGAATTTTAGGAACAAATGGCAGTAATGAGCAGAACATTTACTGAGGGAAAGAAAGCTCTTGTCTGAGAGAGGGACAGGAGGGGGGTCCTGAGTGGGTATCCCCCGGAAGCTGTCTCTTCCAGGGACTTCTATAGAGGAAAACCATGCGGTGAGGCGGGTCTAAGGTGGTGGAAACCATGGAAACTGGCTTGGGTGGGCATGAGGTGGGACAAAGCTATGGTCAAGCAGTGAGGGTGCGAGCACCATTGCTCAGGTAAAATGGATTAAGTCCAGGACCAAATGGGAAAGCGAGTCACGTAGCAAGCGGGAGTGAAGGCAGAACAGACCTTTATCAGGCAGCCGCCTCATAGCAGTCGGATTAGTGACTCTTCTGGCTCCCTCAGGGTGATGGTCAGTCTCGATGTCAGTCTTTAAGGAGTCAGCATCTGTTCTATCTTTGGTCTTGAGGTCTGGCCCGCAGCGCGAGCATCTGTTCTTCCCGTAGTTGCTGGATACCTTCCTTCTGCATTGCCTCCTTCGAGGGCCTGGCCCTGCCTGCCTGCCTATAATGTTTCTATTTATACCTGCTGCCTAAAACAGTTATGTCAGAAATGTGGCCCTGTGATATCACCCTTGTTAGCGGAAACGGCAATGGCAGGGAGGGGAACCGCGCTGCAGCTGTGGGTGTGAGCCAGCAGCAGTACTCCCCATTAAGTGCTCAGATTGCTGAAGAGTTTACCAACATACAGACCTCAATAGATATGCCGCAAGACTCAACAGACTCTGGCTGTAGCTGTTCTCCACAACTGAAGAGACTTAGACCTCCTGAGTGCCCACAGGCCTCTTCCTGGAGGAGGAATTTTGCTACTATGCTAGCAAACTCCTACCAGGTGTGGGAATGCCTCAACCACAGGGCAAAAAACCTTAGGGGAAGTTCTTCCTGGTGGGAATCCTAAGATTTTCTCCCTTCTGGGACAGGAGCTACCCTGGGAGCTGTGCAGGCCATCCTGGCTGTTGTACAAGCTGGTGCCTATAGAAAGGACGAGAAGACTGGATGAAGGTAGCTTCAAAGGTCTCCCCGAGATTAATCTCTCTCACAGTGAGCCCAGAGCCCCAGAAGCATCTCAGTTTTAATTAGGGCTAAAGAACATACGTACTTTAGCAAAGGAAAATACATCTCTATGACCTCCGCCATCTGCCTAACACTAGGTTCACACAAATGCTGACTGAAAACATGCCAAGCAGGGGAGGAGACAACCATGCTGGCACTGCTTCTTCTGGGTCCTGGGGTAATCCATATTCTGTCACAGCTCCCGACAGAATGCTCTGAAGCTACGCGCCACCAACTGCTTTTACAGGCCACTCCCTGCTATCAGCTCCTCAGCACTAGAAAAGCTGAGGAAACTGAGGAAGAAGCCTCTCCTCTCTAGTAAGCACTGGAAGATGTAAGGGCGTACTGACAGAACAGCATATTATGGCAAAAGTTAGAAATCAGTTAGAGGCCCGTGACCATGGCTCCTACGGCCTGTCACATAGCTTACTAAATTGAGCTAACACCGTGGCCATCTGGTGCCAGCGGTTATCCATCAACTTGATAGGTCAAGTTGACTGAATTTCCTTTAATTTAGAAAATATGCATTGACTCCAGCCTCTTCACGGTTGAGGGAAAGGCTGGCCCAGCCAAGGACACATTTAACTCTGCTCACCCCATGCCTCCCCTCCTTCCCAAGATGATACAGTCCTGCCGGGCAGTATATGACACAATTCTTATATTCCATGTAACCGATCAAGTAACAACTTGTTATCAGTTTTGTCCTTCTTGTTTACAGAGCATATTTAAACTGAACTCAAGCCTGACTCTGGGTGGATGATTGGGAAGCTCAGTTTTCCCTGGCCGACTGGCATTCTGAGTGAAAGCCTGCCATCTGAACTTCTTGGTGCCAGCCGTCTTCCTTGGGCCTCTTATCTGCAGCACTCTGGCCAGACTTACAAAGGTTCAGTTTTCAAAACCATTATTGTAAGCAAGATTTTACAGCTCTTTCTAAGTCCTGCAAGTTCTGGAGGCACTGGCAGCCAGTGCGCAGCTCAGAAAGAGAAGTGACGGGGCCCAAGGGACTTCCTCTTTCTGCGTCCGCTCATCCTGTCATCTTAGCTCTGAAATTCCTTACACCATCGCTGGGACAGAGTTTATGGAAACTCTGAGAGAAAAACGTTTTTCTTTTATAAAGAAGAGGTTACAAGACTTTCTCTGGAAGTAGAGAAGGCAAAATGAAAGCAGAAATGGCTTTTGGGTACAGAGTAGGCAGAAGCCAGGAGAGCTGACAACTCCCAGCCAGTGGCCTCTGTGCAAATAGGTGTGGGTTTCCTTCTCAAATTTGATGCATATTTTATTCATCAAATGCTTATTCAACACATACTGTGAGGTAGAATATCTGGAAATTTGGAATAACTAGCATTGTAAGCTCTTATTTTTTTGTTTTTGGTTTGTTTTTTGAGGCGAGGTCTCACTATGAACTAAGCCTCATCTTGAACTCACTGTGTCCCTCAGGCTGACACTGAACATATAGTGATTCTCCTGCCTCAGCCTCCTGAGTGCTGAAATTACAGGCATGCACCACCCTGCCTGGCACTAATCTCTTAAATATTTTAATCTCATGGGTCAGGCTTGGTGGTGCGCACCTGTAATCCCAGCACTTGGGAGGCTGAGGCAGGATGTGCGTTCAAGACCAGCCTGGGCTACAAAAGTGAGCTCAAGGTCAGCCTGAACTGTATGAGAGCCTGTCTCAGAAGAAAAGCAGAAGGGTTCCCTTGCAGCTTGCTGCTTGCTGTCCCGAGAGCTTCTCCTCTGTAGTGCCCTCTGCCGTGTCACCTCCTTGGAAGTAGCTGCCTGTGGAGTGAAACTGTGAGCTGCAAAAAACCCTTCCCTTTTTAATTTTGCATGTTGCGTGTCTTGTCTCAGCAACAAGAAAAGCCTTGGGCTTTATGTCCTGGGTTGCCCTACAAACAGAGAAGATAGGTCTCCACCCAGAATGGCTCAGTGTGTGCAGCAAGGTCCAGATGACTTCACATCGCACGACTGTGATGGACTGACCAGAAGAGGTGTGCAGCTGGCGAGGTTCAGTGAAAAAGCATCTGTTTTTGTGTGAGTTCTTCTAAAATGCATGTAAAACATACCCATCTTAGCTGCAATACATTTTGAAGGCAACTTATATGAACAAGTTCTATTGTAAATTTTAAAAACATTTAGTCTTAGAGTTTTCCAGACCTTTAATTTTTTTATTTTTCGGTATCAGGGACTGAACTCAGGACCTTGCGCTTGTGCTTGCCAGGCAAGTGCTTATTCTACTGAGCTATCTGCCCGACCTGAGACTTTTAATTTGTTCTGCATATGTATTGAGCACATTACCTAGGTGCTTGGGAAATATATATGTGAGCAAAACTGACAGATCTTCCTCATAGTGTATATTCTATAAGGCCATGGGCAGCACAACAAACAAGTTGTTTTGTTTTTTTTTCAATGTATTTGGTACTTGCTACAGGTCTCGCTATGCAGCTCATACTCATAGTGATCCTCCTGTTCTCAGCCTGCCTGGCACTGGGATTACAGGTGTGCACCACCATGTGGGGTCTCAGTGGCCTGCTTAGCGTGTGGCTCATGGTGCTGGGGATCAAACCCTGGTCCCTGCACTTGCATAAGCAGATGTTTAGTCTATTTGAGCTATCTCACTGGCCCACAATGATCAAGTTTTAAATAGAAATTACTATAGCCTATTGTTGTGGGCTAAGCTCCAGTACTGTACCCCAAAATACAAGCCTAATAATGAAAATAGAAAAAAAAATCAGAGTCACCTGACCCGGTTGCTGGCTGAGGAGACGCAAGGGAAGTTTCTGTCACCCGATCGGGAGCCACCGATGCCCCCAGTACCCCAACACAATGCCTCGGGAAAAACCTTCTAACAGCGCCGCACCTTGGAACAAACAGTAGAGGACGTCCAGCTCACCCACGACAGCATCCCCCCAAGATCTCGGTGATCACTGAGCGATACAAGGGCGAGAAGCAGCTGCCTGTCTTGGACAAAACAAAGTTCCTGGTCCCCGACCACGTCGACATGCTTGAGCTCATCGACACCATCAGGCGGCGCCAGCAGTTCAACGCCAACTGGGCCTTCCTCCTGCTGGTGGCCAGCCACAGCACGGTGAGTGCGTCCACGCCCATCTCGGAGGAGTGTACCTCCCGGGATACCTTGGGGCGGGAGCTGTCCACCTGCACCTAGAAGAGTGCGCGGAAGTCCCTGAGCCCTTGCCCAGGAGAGAAAGTGATGTTATAACCAGAAGGCTCAGCTCACGCAGTCAGGTTGTCAGGACAGTCTTGTTCCCCAAGGAAGAGTTGCAGAAAATTGTTTTTGTATTTCATGCAGAAAAACTGAGTTCCAGTGAGCACGCTTAGCTTTGGAAAGTGCTATTAATTAACCTCAGCTGCCTTGTTTTCAAAGTTAAGAAGAAGTTTACAAATAAAATACTTTGCATCCTAAAAAAATTTTTTAAAAAAGAAAGAAAAAGGAAAATCAAAATGTCACTCATAGTACAGTTCCACCATAGCAAAACAAAATAAAGATATTGCCCTTGCCCGCCTTCCCGCTGCCCTGGGACGTGCCCGGGTCGGGTGAGACCGCCGTTCGCTGCCCGACCGCCCGGCCATGGCCACCACCGATGACGCGCGACGCCAGAAAAGAGAAACTATTCGTTCCTTGACTATGTGTGGCCATGTTGGTTTTGAGAGTTTACCTGATCAGCTTGTCAACAGATCCATTCAGCAAGGCTTTTGTTTCAACATTCTCTGCGTGGGAGAAACTGGAATTGGAAAATCAACACTGATTAATACATTGTTTAATACTAATTTTGAAGAACATGAATGCTCACATTTTTGCCCAGATGTTAAACTTAAAGCTAAGACATATGAACTCCAGGAAAGTAATGTTCGGTTAAAATTGACCGTTGTGAATACGGTGGGATTTGGTGATCAAGTAAACAAAGAAGAAAGCT
>PVJA010033218.1:6804-23592 GCA_004027025.1 Myocastor coypus | reverse complement strand
AAAAAAAAAAAAAAAAAAAAAAAAAAAAAAAAAAAAAAAAAAAAAAAAAAAAAAAAAAAAAAAAAAAAAAAAAAAAAAAAAAAAAAAGAAGTCAAGAAGAGCATGAAGCAGAGTGCTTCAAGTTCTGCATGAAAACAAATTCCAACCCAGACTGCTATACCCAGCAAAATTCTCCTTCAAGCATGAGGAGAAATGAAATACTTCCATGATAAGGAACAACTAAAGAATTTCATGAGTCAAAGCCAACCCTACAAGGTATACTAAAAAAAAATTTAGAGACCAAAACGACCTGAACTTAAGACAGGGCTTTCCCAAATTACAAAACTGATCAGACTGGGCTCAAATCTGTATTCTTCCTGCCTCCATTGAAAGGGTAGCTGCGCCTCGAGGTGTACCACCATGCCTGGGACCAAAGTGATTTATTATGTGTGGTGCTGAAGTGAACACATCAAAAGCTGATTTAAATAGGTCCCTCCAATTCAAAAAACTGGAAAGTTCTAAGCAAAAGACAGTATGTGGAGACTGGACATGGTGGCACAAGCCAGAATCCCAGTGCCTGGGAGGCTGAAAATGGGGTTCACTATGAGTCCAATCTGTGTAGTGAGATCCTGTAGACCCTGTACTGAAAACATAAAAAAAAAAAAAAAAAAAATGTATGTGAAAGGCTCTTTAAGTATTCAATGGCCACCCCAAAAGCTAGGGTAAACAAGGTAACATGTGAACTACAGGCAACTTTCTCTTAAGTGTGCTGAGGAAATATTGGACTTATTCAACTATATTAATTTATTGTATACAGTTTTTTAAAATAATTGTATTTTTGGAGACAGGTCTCACTATGTAGTCCAAGGTGGCCTCCAACTCAGTGATCTTCCCGCCTTAGCCTCCTGAGTGCTGGGATTACAGTCATACACCACACCCTGTTATTGTATAGATTTAAGTACCTAAATACAATATTTAAAATTAAAAAAAATCTCAATATGAAATTCCCACTAGGAGATTCAACTGTTATGCCTGACCAGTTTCCCATGCTTGGCTCCTGTCATGGGCAGCCTGGCTTTACATGAAGCTGGAAATGTCTGTCCCTGGGGAACACCTTGTCATTCATTCAGGGCACCAAGAATAATCACTGCCCTTGGCCAGTCTATTGGGAGCATCTAAAATGTGGAGCGTGGATGTGCAGAGTTGAGGACACCTTGTGAGCTCTGCCCTCCTGCTCAGCTCTGGGACAGCACCTCTTGTCACTTTACAACAGTTTTGCCCCATTTTGCAAGGGACAGTTTTACTCATGTTTATGGAAAAACTCCATTATATTTCATAATAAACCCCTCATCTTATCCAGAGTGCATGATTATATTCCTTTTTTTTTTTTTCAGACAAGGTCTCACTATCCAGTTCAGGCTGACCATGAACTCACTGTGAGGCTGAGGCTGGCCTTGAACTCATTGTGATCGTACTTCAGCCTCCCAAATGCTGGGAATACAGGCATGCATCACTATACCTGTCTTCATGATTATGTTCTGTTCCTCAACCTGATTTTAAAAAAAAGTAGATGGGGTTAAAGACAAGATGCAACTTCATTTCCATTTTTTATTAAAGCTGTGTATTTCTAAGGAATATAGTACACTCAAAATTCAATACCATAAATAATTCCCAAATCTATTTGACTTATGTAAACATAAAATAATTCACTGCTCCCTCCCTAACAATATTCTTCCTGTCTTCACAGTGAGCAGTCTTTCCTGAAACACTTTAGTCCACTGGGCTGCAAGGCCATGGCAAGAGTGAGAAGTGCCACCTACACACCTACAGACCCTATGTAGTCACCCTGGGAGTTGGGCTCTTTGTCCCTTCAGTGCCCAAGCAGCACAGAGCCATGTACAGGCAGGCAGGTCTGGGAACTGATGGATGAGAGCCAGGCATGGGACATCAGAGCTGGGAGGGCTCCTGGAAGTGCCCTTGCTGTGTGTCTCTTGGCCTTGGTCAGGGAATGCTACAGTGCTAACACTGTTGGTAATGCTCTGCTATGCCTACTGATGCCTAAATATCGAACCCTCATAAAACTGTTTCCACCTCCAACAGCAATAAACTCCAAGTCAACACAGAACGGAAACTAACATTAAGCAGGATTTACAGATAGCATCTTCACAATGTCTGGTTGGTCTTAACAAACAGTAAGCATCCTGTAGGAAAATGTATGGGCTATTGATTTTAGAAATAAGCCAGGAAAAGGGCCATTTTCCTGGAGCAAAGCAGGAGCGCCAGCCGGCTCCAGGCTGCGGCACGTACTTTGGCTTCCTCCTGTGAACCTTCTTCTGGAAACGCTACAACAAACTGATGTGATACTTTTGACAACTGGGGCCTTCAAACAATCCAAGTGAGCCTCAGTTGGAACTGAAAACCGAGATAGTCTGTACCAGCACTTGACCCCTTCTGAGTCGGAAGGAACTCCTGCAGTCTCCTGTCCCCAAGCCAGCACTCATCTTTCTTCTTTGTCCATCCATGTCACTTTCACACACTGTAACCTATGTGCTCTTGTGCACGATAGTCTGGTTTCTGCTGACAAGGACTGGGCTGACACACAGTACCAGTGTTGTGCCACTTTAAATTCTTCATTCATAACTGAATTCTATTCCAATAATTCTATACTGAAATCTCAGATCTGACTGATTAGATTGATTCTGAGAGGTTACTATGTAGTTCCTTAAACTGCATCTGAACTTATGATCCTCCTGCCTCAGCCTCCTGAGTGTTGGGGTTAACACCATGCCTATGGTGATGCCTGTTGTCACTGTTTGAAATCTCACATTTTAGAAGCCTCTGCTTCATTACCATATTCTAAGAGACTCAAATATGCCTCTTAGCATTTGTTACCACTCAGTGTTTTGCTGAGGCAGCCTCATGCAAGCCTTACTAACAGGACACAGGCGCTGCTGCAGTGAGGGCCTTTGGGAGCTCAAAGGTCCTTGAAATCAAGTTTCACGTCTGTGCAGAAAAACTCTAGGCCACCAAATTCCAACCTTAATAGATATCTATACAAAAAAAAGTCATCTATAATGTTTTCTCCAAAATCATTAGTGCAAATATGTCAATAAAAAATAAAGCAAAAATATATTTCAAGTATAAAAAGCACCATGCTTGGAAGCAACACTAAAAGGTATCGCGGCACAACAGTCACAACACAGCCGGGCCTGTGGCTGCAAGTCCCAGGGGACTGGGAAGCACACCATTTTGGGTGCATGTTTTTAATGCAACTTTGGGAGATGATCTGTAATTGTTAATAGGCATGGAAGTTGAGATTAGGTTTCCTTAAAACTCTGCCTTCACTCTCCTCTGAACTTGCACAATTTAAAGTCTGCACAACACAGGCAGAACTGGAACACCAGCTGGAGGATCACTGCTACACTGTACCCTGGTGACTGGGAAGTCGGTAGGTGCCTAGCTACGGTACCACATGGGTGTTTCTGCCCAGTATCACACACATCACGTATTTTAAATGTACTTTTGATTTTTGAGACAGGGCCTTGCTCCATAATTTTGACTGACCTTGAAGTCACTATATAGCCTAGGTTGGCCTTGGGCTAAGCAATAATCTTTCTGCTTCAGCTTCCTGGAAAGCTGGGATTACAGACATGCACCACCTCACCCAACCTAAGTGTATGCATTTTTAAAAATTACTGTTTTATGCTGGGGCTACGATCTGGCTCTTATACCACATAGCCCGTTGGAATTACACCCTAGTAAGAAATACACTGCTGGGCTCGCTTAACATTTTTTTTTTTTCTGTTGGCAGTACTAGGATTTGAACCCGGTGCCTCACGTACAGCAAGTATGCATCACACCACTGAGCTTCATCATCAGTTACCACCCCCTACTTTTTAAGAGAGTCTTGGTAAATTTACTGGTTCTGAACTTGTGATCCTCCTGCCTCAGCCTAAGTAACTGGGATTATAGTAGAAGCCCACTCCTGGGCAGTAACTTCTTTTTTTTTTTTTTTGAGACAGGGTCTCGCTATGCAGTTGAGGCTGGTCCTGCACTCACTTTTGTAGCCCAGGCTGGTTTCGAACTCGCACCAATCCTCCTGCCTCAGCCTCCCAAGTGCTGGGATTACAGGCGTGAGCCACCACGCCCGGCTTGGGCAGTAACTTCTTCACTGCAGTATTCTGTACCTACACGCTGAATGGAAGGGAGAGCCTATTCATAATGCGACAGGGACTTATTAGCTTCTGAAGGGAAAACAGAGCAGCACCCAACAGGGAGGAATTTCAGAGTAGCCAGGTGTAACAGTGCATGCCTGCAATCCTAGCACTCTAGGAGGCTGAGGCAGAAGAATGCAAGCTCAAGTCCAGCCTGGTAACTGAGAAATTTAGTCTGACTCTGTGTCAAAATAAAAAAAAAAATTCAGAAGGGGCTGAGGATGTAGCTCAGTGTACAAGCCCCAAGTTCAATCCTTAGCACCACCACCACCAAAATCATTGTCACAATCATGGCAAAATGATTAAATGAGGTGGCTGAGCTGCTACCACCAGAGCTACCTCAGAGTGTGCAGTACAAGGAGAGCCAAACATGGGAAGACACAGACATTGACAGTGGAGGCGACCTTCTGGCCTCTGTGCACGGAGCCCTGTGTTAGGTGGAGGGAGCCTTAAAGGTGGGGCCTACCAGAGGCCTATGCCCGGCTATTAGTAAACACTCAGTTCATTCCATTTGGCCTGGTTTCTTCTTATTCACAAAAGAATTTTCAGATGTTAAAAGTTCTTCTGTAACAATTTCTTAGCCTACCTAAAAATAAATTCATTCCTGTCTATGCCAGGATTTTTTATCTACACCAGACAAAACAGAATACAGTAGCTCTGTGTGTGCTGGATTCCAGTTGTCACAGCTATCGTCTGACAAAATAATGTTTTGTTTGCACAGCTCCCATTTTTTCCAGGTGGCATATTTCACTCTCCCTATATTGAGGGGTTTTCAAGTCACCGTTAAATAATGGGAAGTGCAGGTGGACGCTGAGCTCTGCAGGTGGTGAATCTGAGGCTCCACACAAAGATAGCAGTGCTGCTGCTGGCAGAGAAGGCAAGCTTGGTTAATTCATAGGATTCAGTAAGAGGGAGCAGAAAACTTTAAACAACATGATGAAAACAATGATTTGGCGTACCACGTATACCACTGCATTTAAAACAGATGTAATAAAGTTGCAGATATCCCAATTGAATTGTTTTCTGTAAAGCTAATGTATACTTCTGAGCACTAGTTTCACAAGTCATAATTTTGTTTTGCTTTGTTTTTTGAGATAGGGTCTCACTAGACAGTTCAGGCTGGCCTCAGACCTACCACAGCCTCCCAAGGGCTGGTGTGCACCACCACATTTGGCTTTTTTGTTTTTTGAGTTCAGGCTGGGCTTTGTACTCATTATGGAGCCCAGGCTGGTCTTTTTTTTTTTTTGTCTTTTTTGAGTCAGGGTCTCAGTATGCAGTTCAGGCTGGCCTTGCGCTCACTTTTGTAGACCAGGCTGGTCTCGAACTCTCACCAATCCTCCTGCCTCAGCCTCCCAAGTGCTGGGATTACAGGCGTGCGCCACCACGCCCGGCTCCAGGCTGGTCTTGAACTTGTGGTCATCTTCCCGCCTCAGCCTCCTGGGTGCTAGGATCGCAGGTGTGCACCAGCACGCTAATCTTCCAAGAATTAGCTGCTGTCTGTGCTCTGCAGTGCCAGGGATCAGCTTTCCCATCACTTCAGGTAGGAGCGATGCTGAGGTATGTGATCACTCTGAAAAACCCACTCATATCCGGCTTTCACAGTACAGCAGGGAGACTGCACATCCTGAGAGCACAGCGACTTGGTGACTGGGCTTTCTTCTCTTCCTCCAAGCTCTGAGGCGCAGTGGCTGGTGAGTGCCATGCAGCTCTGCAGCAACATCTCACTCTGACCACAGTCATCTGCACAGTCTAGCACTCGCCCAGGTTTGTGCGCTGTCTGCAGCAGTGTGACGCTCAGGCTCCTCTGTTCCTAGTGCCACACACACAGCAGGACTCCAGCCAGCACAGGAAGCAGGTTGCCCAGCAGCAACCAGAGGGTGGCCACCAGGCTGGAGGAGCGAGAGCAGAGATCTAGGGTGGAAAAGAACAGAATGACTGTTGGCGGATACTCCCATAATGAGATCAAAGTAGCCACTCCCTGACAGGTGAGGAGGCAGGGATGAGGTCTACAGAGGGACTTCAAGGTCCTGAGTTCAATCCCTAGCATCACTTAAAAAAAAAAAAAAAAAAACCTTAACTAGACCTGAATATATAAAGGTTTGGATATTATAGAAATAACATATACAGAGGAGGAAAACACACACTATCTGGGGCTGGCCAGATAACTCATCAGACTAGAGCACCTGCAGAGACCGGGGATCAATCCCTGGCTTGCTACATCAGTCCTACCCAGGGTGCACTGACACAGGGAATAAGACTCGGTATGGTAATGTGCACCTGTAATTCCAGTGCTTGGGAGGCTGAAAACAAAGGATCACTACAAGTACAATCTATGTAGTGAGACCCTATACTAAATACATTAAAAAACAAAAAAAGATGTACCCTCTGGGTCAAGGTTACAAACTAGCACCCGGGAAATGACGTGCCTTAGGGTTGAATCCAGGGAAACTGCGGATGATGCGCAGGTAAATGGATCCCGAAGAGTGAGCAGGTGCCCTCTGTTTTTACTCCTCCTGTCTCTGGTATGTAGAGTAACCATATAATTTAGCTCCATAGTGGTGCATTTTGAGAACACAAAGGAGCAGTATCCCTCACCTTCCAGAGTAGGAACTGCCCCTTCTCACAGCCCCATGGGGCCTGGTTTCCTCCTTCTCTTCTACATTCTGCAACTTCCCTCCCAGGTCTCACCCTCTCTTCTGAGTCCTACTTCCTCTCCTCCTACTTTCTTACACAGTGCTAGGGATTGAACCAAGCACTCTACCACTGAGCTGAAATACATCTGGAGTTCTTTCATAAATAAATAAATATATATATATATATATATATTTTTCCTGAGGCAGGATCTCTTTATGTAGTGTAGGCTGGCCTTGAACTTGCTATATAGCACAGGTAGGCCTCTAAAACTCATGGCAATCCTCCTGCCTCCATCTCCTGAATGCTAGGATTATGGTTATGCGCCACCGTTATAGTTTATGTCTAGTTGTCCCCCCAAAGCCTCATGTAGTTATTGGGCGGGGACTTCTAGAGTTTGAGACTTGATCCATGATCCCTGGGATTATGGGTTTTAGTACAGATGGGATTATGGGTGTAGCCTAAGGCGGGGGCTAAGGCAGAGAGCCTGAATGTAATATAAAGAGACAGAGACAGACTCGAGCTGTTACTGCTGCTCTGCTGCCCTGATTGGCTGCCTCTGCCACCATTTTGCTGCTGTTCTGCCTCCATGAACTGGATACTCTCCGCCCTGCTCCACTTAGCCTTGGGCCAGCCGAATATGGACTGAAGCCTCCACGAACTGTGAGCTAAATAAACCTTTCCTTCCTTCATTTTGAGTGTCGGGTATTTGTCCCTGCAACGAGCAAAAAGTAACTAAGACAGCCACCATGCCCCACTTTACTTTTGCTGTAATACAGGATTACTAAATTACCTAGGCTGGTCTCAAACCTCCTAGGTCCTCCTGCCATGTGGCTGTGCAACAGGAACATGGCTAAAGCTGGACTGGAAAGGAGACATGACAAAAATCTCAGACTATACGCAGAGAACAGTTCCCAAAACCCTGCATGTAGACTTCTCGTGAGAACTCAAGCAGGCTTTTGATAGAATGGCTGAGACCTAAGGAGTGGGGGCAATAGAGAGTTTGCCTTGCATGTTCTTTTACACAGTGGCCATCTTCACGCTGTAGCATATACTTTTCTTTTATTTGGACCAAACTGTTTTTTTTGTTTTTTTGCTACCGTTTATGTCCAACCTGACCAAGTCTATGTTTAGGTCAGAAGGAACCTAGAGAGTACTTCCAGAAAGAGACACCAGCAGCCCAAACGCCACTACTGGGGAGCCACCAGCTGAGATTAGAGGCATGCACTGCCTCGGCCTGAGTTACTTACAGTTAATCTAAGGATGGGAACTCTCAACTATCTATCTGTGGACCTGCACAAGTTTTCATTGCTGCTATTTTAAAATGCTAACCTGCCCAATTCACGGGGTCCCTTAAATCAGTTCTGGTTGAGAACTCATGACTTACCCAATGATCTTAGCACTAAGTCCAGGACACCTCTCTCTACAAGAATGACATTTCTCATGAGAGAACCTGACCTAGGGTTTTCCCCTTACCTGCACTTGCTTATGAGGCAATGGAAATGTAATTAATTGCTTCTGGATTTTTTTTCCTGCCTCAGGTTTATTTGTACAAAGAGCACAGGAGGACACCAGCCCCCCACAGATGGCACCCCAGGGATCACACCAGTTCTTCTGTTTTTACATCAGCAGATAAAGAGGCTTTTATTATGGAGCCTTCGCAGGGGCCTGGGCACCTTTGGGAGCCTGGCTGGAGCAGAAGTTGGAGCCTGGGCCTTGGCTGCAGCCTAGGCCTTTGGCCGGCAAGGCCTATGACCCTTGGCAGTGCAGGCACGGATACGCATCCCAGGATTGGGGTGGGAAATACAGGCAAGTCAAGCGAGCCTGAGGTTTGTTCCCTTTGGGATGATCTTGGGCTTGACCTCCTTGGGCTTGACCAGGGCCTCAGCCTCAGCATGTGCACTCATGGCTTTGGCATTGTTTACTTGGATCTTCTTGAAGCCCTTCTTGTTGTGCTTCTTGGCAAAAAATATGTTCCTAAGGAACTTGGGATCTACCCCCTTCAGAATCTTAATTTCAAGATGAATAGATGAATCATTTATTTTGTGACCTTCCCTGGGAAATTACTTGCAAGTCAGGCTACATACAAAGCAGGTTTGTTTTGCTAAATAGATGTGTCAGGCTCACCTACCTTCCGTTTCTTTGTTTGTGAGACAGGATCTTAATGAATAGTCCAAGCTGGACTCACAGTCCTCCTGCCTCAGCCTCCTTAGTGCAGGAATGAGAAGTGTGTGCCACCACTCCCACATGGATTTCTAATTCTGGTGGGAAGGATGCTCTCCCACAAAACTGCACTGGAAAGGAAGTTTTTTTTTTTTTTTTGGCGGTACTAGGGATTGAATTCAGGACCCTGTGCCCTTCAGGCAGGCACTTACTCTACTGAGCTATCTCCCCAGTCCTGGAAAGGAAGCTGGACTTGAGCCCAGCTCCATTAGATGCAATTTCCATGCTCTGCTGTTTCCTCCTGCAGAGAGCACTCACCGAGGGGCAGTGCCCGGGTGAGGTTGGCAACTGGAGGGTCAGTTTCCGGAGGGCACTGCTCACAGAAATCCCGGCAGGATGGGCAGAGCAGGTTCCCGCCGTGGATCCAGCCATTCATTTGAATGCTGACGGGCAGGACCTGCCCAGCCCGGCTGCATAGATATGCTGTGTCCTGCACCCAGACATTCAGACCTTGAGGAGAACAAGAGATCTTCAAACAGAGGAAAAGAAATCAAGTCAGTTAATTCTAGGCTGTGAGATTTCTCTGTCACTGTATCACTGCAGGAAAATGCGTTAAAACTCACTAAAAACATTGGTGATACAGCGTATCTTTTTTTTTTTTTTTGTGGGACCAGGGTTCGAACTCACGACCTTGCACTTGCCCAGCAGGCACCTGTGCCTCGGAGCTATCTCCCCAGCCCCCTATATAGCGTATCTAAGATATGGGCATTTACCTAACACACAGAAAGTGGGTTAAGCTATTTAGGTTCCAAAAGAAGTTCACTCTTCATTCTATCATAACTATTCTTCTTCTTCTTTTTTTTTAAATGTATTTAGGATGTACAGGATCTACAGGGTCTCATTACACAGATCAGACTCATAGTGATCCTCCTGTTTTCAGCCTCCCAAGTGCTGGGATTACAGGTATGCACCACCACACCAGGTCTCAGAACACCAGGGAGGCAGGGCTGACAGAGTACACTGTGGATTGAACTCTAGCCCCTGTGTCTGCCTAAGCAGGTGCTTTAGTCCACTGAGCTATCTGGCCAGCCCTTGTTCTTTATTTTTTGAGACAGACCCTACTATGTAGACTGGCCATGAATTTACAACAATCCTCCTGCTTCAGCCTCCCAGATGCTGGAATTATAACTGTGTACTGAACCTAGCAATCTGAATTCACAAGTCCCTGAAGCCATGTTATAAGTAGTAACATTTCTACAGACCCCAGAACACTTTTCATCTGCCGCCCTCATGTTTTATCACTCTCCTCACAACTGACTCTTTCTGTAGGTCAAATTTACTAGTTATGTGAATTATTAAAATAATGTATATTCATTTGTCTAAAAGTACAGCATAGGCCAAGCATGTGGCATACAACTGTAATCTTTTTTTTTTTTTTTTTTTTTTTTTTTTACAACTGTAATCTTAACACTCAAGAGGCTGAGGTAGGAAGGGAGCTACAAGTCCAAGGTCAGCCTGAGCTATGAAGTGAATCCAAGAACATCCTGAACTACATAGCAAAATCTCAAAATGACTTACAAATGAAAAAATCAAAACCAAACCAGTAACAAAGTATGACCTCTTCCACAAGTGTCACCCACTGTCCCTTATCTAACAAGTGCCACCCAGCTCAGTGTGATCCTCCTTTGAAGCAGGAAAGGTGTCAACACCGTCTCTGCATTTCTACCACACTGCACCTGCCTTGGAGCAGCCGACCACTGTCTGAACCCCCAAACCATGAGCCAAGCAAGCTTTCCTCCTTTAAGCTGTGCATGACAAGCCTTTTCTCTTGGTGATGGGAAAGCTGACCAGCACATCATTCTTACAACTTTTTTATTAAAATACATTTTTAAAAATCAAAACACCAACGGCTCAGGAAGATAGTTCAGTAGAATAAGAGCCTGTCTAGCAAGCACATGGGCCTGAGTTCAATCCCTGGTTCCACCAAAAAAAAAAAAAAAAAAGACACCTAGTCACTTGTTAACTGTTTAGAAATCCCAATACATTTTCCCACATAAAAATGGTCCTAGTATTAAATAACAAAGTTGAGTAACAATATTAGGTACAGGGAAGCCAAATGCACTCAATCTTTTTTTCTTTTTTTTTCACTCAATCTTTTCAATGGTATAATAAATCTGTACAAATCCTTTACCATGCTAGAGGTTACAAAACATTCGAAGGGCTCAAAAAGTCACCTTTCTATTCTAGCTCCATCTCCATCTGCTGCATCCTGATGCTCTCTCTGAAGGAACCTTATTTCAAAGTATGTCCCAGTAATTGCTTTAACATTTTTTTTAGGGAAGGGTCTATAGTATGTTTCGGGTTTCACTATAGATCAGACTCCTAGAAAGCTGGGATTATAGGCACAAACCACCATGCCCAGTCTCAGCACACCCCAGGGGGCCAGGCAGGTCCAGGGATCGAACCCCCAGCCCCTGCGCTGGCTTGCAGCTACTTTTAATCTGCTGAGCTATTTGGCTGGCCTTTTTAAACAAGTTAAATAGTGCAGGAAATATACTTTATTAAAAAACTTTTTTTGAGCAGGGCTTGGTGGTGTATGCCTGTAATCCCAGTACTTGGGAAGCTGAGCAGGAGGATCATTATGAGTTAGACCTGCCTGGGCTACAAAAAAAAAAAAAAAACTTTTTCTGGTGGTGGTGAGATATTATATATATATATATATATATATATATATATATATATATATATATATATACTGTTGTTGTTGTCACTCTGAATCTAAGGATTGAACCCATGGCCTTGTGCACATTGGGGGAAGTGTCCAACACAGGCTGCATGTCAGCCCAGGAAACACATGTGCAATAATGAAAAATGTACAATTTGGTGTGTAATGAGGAACTGTGAACAACAACACATTTATTTATTTATTTATTTATTTATTTGGTCTTTTTGAGACAGGGTCTCACTATGCAGTTCAGGCTGGCCTTCAGCTCACTTTTGTAGCCCAGGCTGGTCTCAAACTCGCACTGATCCTCCTGCCTCAGCCTCCCAAGTGCTCAGATTACAGGTGTGCGCCACCATGCCTGGCAAGCAACAACACTTTTTTTTTTTTTTGTCGTTTTGAGACAGGGTCTTGCTATGCAGTTGAGGCTGGCCTTGAGCTCACTTTTGTAGCCCAGGCTGGTCTCGAACTCGCACCAATCCTCCTGCCTCAGCCTCCCAAGTGCTGGGATTACAGGCATGAGCCACCACGCCCGGCTAAGCAACAACACTTTAAAATGACTCTGTTCTGCAGTCATGAGGAACTTAAAGTACCGATACTAGAAACAAACGTTCACCACGAGAAGCACTGCTAAGGGCTGGGGAAGTGGCTCAGTGCTCCTGGGCTCGCCTAGTAAATATGAGGCCTTGGGTTCTGTCTCTAACACCATACCATGTCATGAGTGGTGGTGCACACCTGTAATTTTAGAGCTCTGGGAGGCTGAGGCAGGATAAACAACAATTTGAGCTAGCCCCTGCCTCAAAACAATTTAAAAAAATTAAAAAGGCCACACCCTGCATCTAAACAACCATTATTAATAAGCAGATGGTTTATCATTTTATCATTTTCATTTTTTGAGACAGGGTCTTGCTATATAGCCAGAACTTGAACTCACTGTGATCCTTTGTCAGCCTTAATGCTAGGACCACAGGTGTATGTCACCACGTCCTGTGCCTTATTAATTTTTATAATCCATGCTTTTCTCAGACCTTCTGAAACAAAACCATTTTTCTTTTCTTCTTCTTTTTTTTTTTTTGTCTTTTTGAGACAGGGTATCACTATGCACTTCAGGCTGGCCTTGAGCTCACTTTTATGTAGCCCAGGCTGGTCTCGAACTCACACCAATCCTCCTGCCTCAGCCTCCCAAGTGCTGGGATTACAGGCGTGCACCACCACGCCTGGCATATAACCATTTTTCTATTGCAAAGTAGTATTTGTGCAAGAACAAAATTACATATTTGCTGTTATTTCCATAAGGTATATGCCCAGAAGTTATTATGAATCTTATAATTATATACTTTCAAAAAGTGGAAAAAGGCAATTTTTTCTCAAAGAAATGAAGCTGCTTGCACAAAACACAGCCTTTCAAACTATAATTACATAAAGTATCAAGGAGTAAATTACCTGAAACAGAATTGAAAGTATCAACAACAAATGATATACAATTCCATTATTAACTAATGCAGTTTACCTGGTAGCATCCGCTGCCCCAGTCTGGGTAACTCAACTTCCTTTCGCACTTTTCCATGACAAATGCTGATTTCTGAATCAGACAAATGGAATGAGGTCCATACTTTTCAGCACCATAGTTTTTCAAAATTTCTGAAGCAAAGCAGAAAAATGTCCTCAAAAGTGATGTTTAACAAAAGGTACAAGGCTAAGAGATAAAAGCACTTCATGTTGTATAATTAACAGTTGCTTTAAAAATTGAAATTCTTTAATGGAAAATTTTATTTTTATGCATTTAGGACAGAATACAGGGTTTGCAGGGTCATCAGGCTCGTAGTGATTCTCCTGCCTTCAGCCTTCCAAAGTGCTGGGATTATAGGCCTGCACCACCATGCCCAGTCTCAATCACTGTCCAGAGCTGCATGGCCAAAGATTGAACTGCTGCGCTCTGCCAAAGGTTCTTCAGTCTGCTGAGCTAGCTATCAAGCTGATCCAAAAAATTTTAAATTAAAAAAATTATTGTAAACAGAACTCAACACTCAAACTAGGTTCACAAAAACAGAAGGAGGGTGAAAAATTACTACACTAGAACAAAGAAGATGAGCCTAGGCCCAAAGTCTCTTGGTGAGACACTCCAGGACTTAGCACCAAGAATCAAGAACTGCTAGACATCACTTTCAGGGGAAACCCAGTAAAACACAACTTTCCACAAATCAGTGTGGAAAAACAGAATTCAGCTTACTTTTAAGCCTCAGGCCCAATACCACATTTCATTCATTACACACAGACCCAGAAGCAGAAGTGTCGCTTTGGAGACTGCAGGACAGGGCCTGAAATAGTTCACAATGAAATGCAATGACTTTCACTCCTCCATGGCTGACAGAGCCAGGCACTTTTGCTTGAATGTGGATCCACTGATAGTTAGATCTTAAGTCTTCAGGACATTTATTAAATGGGTGAGTGATGGGGAAAAATGACTAGAAATACAGTGAAATTTTATAAATTTGAGAGGGCTGGGGAGATAGCTCAGCAATCTAAGCGCCTGCCTGGCAAGCATAAGAGCCCTATACTGTGTGCCGGGCCGGCCCAGAACCCTAGGCATGCTGTGTTGGCCTCCAAACTCAGGAATGGTGGTGCAAGCCTGTAATGATTGAGACAGGAGGATCACTATGAGTCTAAACTGCATAGTGAGACCTTGTATCAAAGAGATAAATAAAATGAAAAAGAATAAATAGGAGGGGAGAGGATGGACAAGATATCAAGAGGTATTGTGCATATGTACCAAATCCCTGAGATGAACATAATCATTATATATTACAAATATGGACTAAGAAAATATTTTTAAAAGAGTAAGTGGTCAAGGGCTGGCCAGACAGCTCAGCAGACTAAAGCACCTGCTTAGGCAGACAAAGGTACTGGGATTCCCAGTGTACTGTGCTGGCATTACCCCTGGAGTGGGCTGAGATGCTGATTGAGACTGGCTATGGCAGTGCATGCCTGTAATCCCAGCGTTTGGGTGGGCTGCAAACAAGAGGATCACTAGGAGTCAGATCTGCATAGTGAGACCCTGTACTAAACACATTTTAAAAAAAGTCAAATAAATTTATGAAAATTTAAATTCTCAAAGATGTAGCTGTGACACAGTATGGTATAAGCTAGAAGGGGCAGGAAAGGCCAATTTTAAAAATTTGAAAGGAAGAACCAGCCAGATAGCTCAGCATACTAAAGCACCTGGTTAGGCAGAGCCTAACAGTCAGGTTCAATGCCCAGTTTGCCATACTGGTCCCACCCCCAGGGCTGAGAGTGAGACTAGGTATGGTGGCACATGCCTGTAATCCCAGCTCTTGAGAGGCTGAAAACAGAAGAATCACTACGAGTCTGATCTACTTAGTGAGACCCTGTAGACCCTGCAGACCCTGTATCAAATACATTTTTTTAAAAAATTGAAAGAAGACAAAAACTAATTCTTTGACAGTACTGAGGATTGAACCCATGACCTTCACACTGAACTACATCCCTAGCTCTTTCTTTTCTTTGTTCTTACTTTTGTATTTTGAGATAGGGCCTCATTAAATCATTAAACTGCCAAAGCTAAGCTCAAAGTTGTGAGATCTGCCTACCTCAGCCTCCCAGAGTGCTGGGATTCTAGGCATTCGGTCAATTTTGCCTTTTCTTAACATGTCAGATCTGAGAGTGTTCCTGTTTACAAAGGTAATTAGTATGAGCTAGAGCCACCACTACAGACTACTCAGTGGTCACTGTTCATTCCGTTGGGATCTTGTTCAATAGCACAAATCAAGCCGGGCATGGTGGCTCACACCTGTAATCCCAGCACTTGGGAGGCTGAGGCAGGAGGATTGGTGCGAGTTCGAGACCAGCCTGGGCTACAAAAGTGAACTCAAGGCCAGCCTGAACTGCATAGTGAGACCCTGTCTCAAAAAGACCAAAAAAAAAAAAAAAAGCACAAATCAGTGTAAATGAATGACACAGGAACATAGCTACTGGTCACAGGGAGGCAGTATTATCTGAGCTCTGAAGAGTGATATGTTACTTCTAAATGACAGAAACATACAACTGCCTAGGAGAGGGGAAAACAGGCTATCTGTAGTGTTTTAATAAAAAGCCCCCTGTGCTGAAGGACCCTGTACTCATACCAGTCAACTGCATTCCTTAGTATCCAGTCACTCACACTGAAGAATAGTAATAGCTTCCTTGTATTTCTTGAGGATTTTGAGAAAAATAAAACAAGAAATAATGGAAATGGTTCCCAGGTGAGGAGCCATGTGGGTGTGGTGCAAGGCCCAGGAAGCTATGTGCCACAGCCAGCAGACATGGCCCTAAGCAATGTCTACATTAGGTCCCCACACACAGAGGAGGAGCGAGCAGCCTCTCACAGGCTGGGCTCAGGCAGGGTGCACCAGTCAGTGCATGTGTGGCATGGGGTGGTGCTGTGCGTGCGTGCGTGCGTGTGTGTGTGTGTGTGTGTGTGTGTGTGTGTGTGTGTGTACCACATTCTCACCACAACGCTAACCTGGCTGATTCTCCAGGATTCTGCAGTCCGAACTGCGCTGATACTCGCCGCTCAAATGCCAGCTGAACTCCTGGCTGAAAGGGCAGTAGTCGGCGATCTCTACTGAGCCTCCATAGTGTGGAAGGTCTTCTGTGGGGACTCCAGTGAGCACATCAAAGTACTGCAGTAAGGGATACAGGGATAGAGGTCCACAGGCAGCTTACAGACCCTCAACTGCTGCCAGACCCAAGATGCTGAGCCAATTCCCATTGGGAACTACACACCACAAAGACAACATGCCCATCTAGCAGGCATTTCGAGGTTGCTACAATTTTAGAAATAACCAAAACAAGTAATCTACATTACCTATTAGGATGACAAATTTGATTAATGTTTTAAAAGGATGAAACAATTAAAATGAGCAAAAGGGATAGGTGTGGTGGTGCACACCTGTAATCCCAGCACTCAGAAGGCTGAGGCAGGAGAATTGAAGGAGTTCAGTAGTTGTCAAAAGTGGAACAATTCCTCACCTTTTTCTAACATGGACAACACAAGGCCTTTGATTCTAAAAGGTTTTTTTT
>PVJA010033217.1:0-23459 GCA_004027025.1 Myocastor coypus | reverse complement strand
TACATCACGACCAGGTAGGATTCATCCCAGGGATGCAAGGATGGTTCAATATACGCAAATCTATAAATGCAATACACTATATCAACAGAACCAAGACCAAAAATCACATGATCGTCTCAATTGATGCCGAAAAGGCCTTTGACAAAGTGCAACACTCATTCATGTTCAAAGTCCTACAGAAAATCGGAATAGAGGGCCTATACCTGAACCTGATACAATCCATCTACAACAATCCAACAGCTAGCATAATTCTAAATGGGGAAAAACTGAAGTCTTTTACTCTCAAATCTGATACAAGACAAGGGTGCCCCCTATCGCCACTTCTATTCAATATAGTTCTGGAGTGACTAGCTACAGCCATTAGACAAGCAAAAGAAATAAAGGGAATAAGAATAGGTAAAGAAGAACTAAAACTTTCATTCATTTCAGATGACATGATAATCTACTTAGAAGACCCGAAGAACTCCACCGAAAAGCTACTGGAATTAGTACACAAATTCAGTAACATAGCAGGTTACAAAGTCAACACACAAAAGTCAGTGACATTCCTCTACATAGGTAACAAACACACTGAGAGAAAAATTAGAGAAACAATACCTTTTAGGATAGCACCGAAGAAAATGAAATACTTACGAATCAACCTAACTAAGGAAGTAAAAGACCTTTTCAATCAAACCTATAGTACTCTGAAAAAAGAGATCCTAGAAGATCTCAGGAAATGGAAAGATATTCCCTGCTCCTGGATAGGAAGAACCAACATTGTGAAGATGGCCATACTCCCTAAATTGTTGTACAGATTTAATGCAATTCCTATCCAAATACCACTGACATACCTTACAGAGCTGGAAAAGTCATTCCAAAAATTTATTTGGAACCAAAAAAGACCCAGAATTGCAAAGACAATTCTCGCCAAAAAAGGTACGGCAGGAGGCATTACAATTCCTGACCTAAAGTTATACTACAAAGCTACAGTCATAAAATCAGCATGGTATTGGCAAAAGAATAGACCTGAAGATCAATGGAATAGACTAGAGGACGCAGAAGCAAATACAAACACACTCAGCCACTTTATTTTTGACAAAGGGGCCAAACATGTGTACTGGAAGAAAGACAGCCTCTTTAACAAATGGTGCTGGAAGAATTTGCTCTCTACATGCCGAAAACTAAGTCTTGACCGTAGTCCATCACCATGCACGAAAATAAAGTCAAAATGGATTAAAGATCTAAATATTAAAAGTGAAATATTAAATCTCTTGGAAGAGAAAGTGGGAGGAAATCTTGAAGACAGCGGAGTAGGCAAAGAGTTCATGGACAGAAATCAAATTGCACGTTTAACACTTGAAAGCATCAACAATTGGGACCTCCTCCTGCTCAGAAGTTTCTGCATGTCAAAGGAAATCTCTATCAAAGTGAAAAGACGACCCACAAATTTAGAAAAGATTTTAACTAACAAGTACTCAGACAAAGGTCTTCTATCTAGAATCTACAAAGAAATAACAACCATTACGGTCTCAAAATTCAAAGACCCAATCAAGAAATGGTCATCTGAGATGAACACTCACTTCTCAGAGAAAGAAATACATCAAGCCTACAAATATATGAAGAAATGTTCCAAATCGCTAGCTATTCACGAAATGCAAATAAAAACAACACTTAGATACCACCTCACCCCAGTAAGGATGGCTATCATAAAGAAATCAACCAGCAACAAATGCTGGAGAGGCTGTGGGGAAAAAGGAACCCTTCTCCACTGCTGGTGTGAATGTAGATTGGTGCAACCATTATGGAAAGCAGTGTGGAGGATCCTTACAAAACTAGAATTGGAAGTACCGTTCAATCCAGCTATCCCCCTACTGGGAATTTTCCCAGAAGAACTGAAAACTTCATACCATAGCGATATCTGTGCACCTATGTTTATAGCAGCCCAATTTGTAATAGACAAATCTTGGAAACAACCAAAATGTCCATCATTTGAAGAATGGTTAAAAAAAATGTGGTATTTTTATACAATGGAATACTACTCATCCATAAAGAATGATAAGTTTGAAGACTTCATATATAAATGGATGTATGTTGAACATATACTCATTAGTGAAATAAACCAGACCTATATGTGTAAATATCGTATAGTCTCCCTAATATAAGAACTTTAAAGAAAAAAACAAGAACTTAAGGGCATAACACAGCTGAATGTGTTATGGACTAAACAACGAAGCGACTGGAAGCAGACAAAGCAGAACACATCAATAGCAAAACCATACACTTATGTACACAGGATGAATCAGATATTGCTCTCAAGAACCTTCAAAAGGTTCAGCATATTGACTATAGCACAATGTAACGCTAAAACCATGTTTGGAATACATGTCACTCTTGTCTTTTGATATGTACTGCTCCTGGTGTAAACTCAGTTACTGTCATTCTCTCAAGAGTAGTACTTGAAAATAAGAGACTGGGCCAAAAACCATATTCTGGACAGGCTACAATTTTGTATTTCCTTGAATTTCCAAATATCTGTGTCAAAATTGTGTAACTGCTTATATCACATTGTATGGAAAGTTATTGGAATATCAATGATGGTGAGAAATATCATTTACAAGCCAAGTCAAAGATATCTGATACTCAGAAAGCTAGTGATAATAAGCCCGGTACCTATGTTATAGAGTAATAGTATCACAAAGCTTTTCTGCTGGAGGGTTGAAAATGTAAGTTAACAGACCGACAATTGGAGAAAAAGAAGGGCTATAAGGATAGCCAATATCTTGGCCCTAGCCCTTCAAGGTCAATAAGGACCCAGGATATAAGAGAACCTGTGCTGTAATATCCTATAGCTCAGAGGTGTCCCAAATTTCCTGGTCAAGGAGATTATGGGCCCTCAGAGGAAAGGGATGAATGAACTGCAGTGTGTCTAAGGAGAGTCACCCAGAGAAAAACATTCTCTCTGGCTTTCACAGAAAGCAAAATGGCCAAGCAATGGCCGTGACTTGTCCCGAAGGCTGACACTAACAACAGTTCTACAAAGTACTGTCTATGGTCTCAAATTTAATCCTGAGGGGATTTGACCCTCGAAGATAAAAAATAAATAAATAAATAAATAAATAAATAAATAAATAAATAAATAAATAAATAAAATGAATATTTAGTTATACAGGTCTTGCTTCGACTTGCCCTTGACCACCCAGCAAGAAAAAAAAAATCCTTAATTACAATGCATGAAATGCAGAGCTATATTTGTGAGATGAGCTTTAGGAGGCTTAGATTCAATAGCCTCCAACATCACAAGCTTCACTGATGGCCCACTGCAATTGCAAAACCTTTGACTGTGTATGTAATTGCTTCTTCTTAGTCCAAAGAGAAGTATATTCTTTCCTTTTTTTTTCCTATGCAACATCAATAAGGAGGTGAGTCATGCCCACACACTGTACTCTGTAGAATGATTGTGAGGACAATATGCAATATGTCAACTTTCAAAGAAAAGAAGGGGGAAAAGAAAAAAAAAAGTAATGTGGATTTAGAAAGGTTAATGTTTAATTGTTTGATCAATCTTATATACCTATATGTATTAATCTAAACTGATCTGATGATGAAAATATGTAATATAGCCATTGTTAAGTTTAAACAATAAAAAAATTGAAAAAAAATTTAAAAAAATGGGAAACATTGTATAACCCTTACAACTTAGATGATTTTATATAAACTGTTTTACTAATAAGAGAAGTTGAGCTAACAGGGACTAAATATTCAGGACGCAATTACTACATATATGAAGTATACTTATTTGGTTGCATTATGGGGCCCAGGGAAGCCCACTACAGAGGAGACAGATACATCAGTTCTAGCTTCTATTGAACAAGTCTAGCAACTCCCATCATAGAAAAGCTTTTCAGGCTCTACCAGTAAGAAACATAGGTAGACTTACTATGCACAGTTCTACCTATCTTTATTTCTCCTATCCTACCTCAATTTCAGAGCTTTTATTAACTATACATGGAATTATTATTGCTACTTGTTAGGTGAAGAAAATGCATGAAAACACAATGGAATTTGTTCATATAATAGCTGCTAACAAGAAGCAAGTCACCTAAGGTTATGCACATAGTAACTACACTGCACTAGGAAGTGAAATCAGAGGCCCCCTTCCCTGAAAAAACGTAGAAGTTAGGATTTCATGGAAATGCTTAGAACACTTACAGGAATGAAGCAGGCTTTTGAAACATCATTCCAATGTCTTTTCAAATCCTGAAATTGTCTGGTCACAATGACACTGCAGGCGCATGTTCACTGTGCAGCCTTCCAACGTTATCTGGGAATACCTTAAAACATTTGGAAACTATTTTAAAATATTTTTAAACATAATTCACTGAGTACATTCAAGACACATAATTGTTCCAGCTCAAGTGGACAATCCTGGATTTTAGGATGAGGAAAGAATTCTTCATCAGTAGGGATTCAGCCCAGGAAAGCTGGATTCTACTCTCTCATATTTCACAGAACTTGGATTATTTCTCCAAAATAGTTGCACAATTGATGCTAAGCAGATAGGAGTATGAATTAAAAAATGTTTTTCACTCAACATGATGAAATAGTCTTTATATAACTAGACGGAGACCTATTTGTTTCCCAAATGGAGAAAATTCAAACCTTTATCTCAATAATAAATGTCTGTCCTCTGTCACATCTTCCTGAGATACTCTGCAGTCTCTAGTGTGTACATTTTCCATGATGGTAGCTACAAAGCCTCCAGGGTTGGCACGTACTATGTTGAAGCAGCCCTGTTAAAAATGAAAATGTGCTGTAGTTTTAAAACAGAGAATATACTTTGAAGACATGACATGGTGAACTGATGATAGTTAAAAGTAACCTAATAATAAATAGTTTTTCAAACATAACTTCCTGTTACTTTTTATATGTTAAATATGAACACTTCAAATTTTAAAATGATCATTCATGTTAGACAGCACCGTTCCACATTAAATGGTATACTAAAGGATTAATAGCAATATACCCTATAAACACTTTTAGAGAAACAAGTAATAAAATATAGAAGTCACTTAAAATACATGGATGAATGTACTATGTCTACCCAGGGATTTGAAAAGCCAAACTCTTAGAAGTGAAGTACATGGAAGTAATCTAAATATGCTGTCATCCTATTGTTCCAGAAGGCAACTTCTGTCTCCTGAATTGCAAATGTGCAGAGTGAGCCAATGAGAGAAAAAGCAGAAAAGAAGTTAAAAAGAGCAACAGAAGAAACAGACATTCTTTAAAGAAGACACCCCTCCACACACACTTTTGTGCACACACACGCACACATGCACACAAATACACACACACCTCATAGACAAAAACTGAATTAAAAGTTCACTTAAGATAAATAGCTCTGGTAAAAACCTCAGCCTTAAGACTGAAATTTTGGAAAGGCTACCTCTCACAAAGGGCAAATGACAAAAAAGACTGTCCTCCATAACATTAAGGTCACCTACCTCATCTCTGGCTGCCTATCAGATATAATATAAATCCATTAGAACACAAGGGGAAATAATCATGAGGCTATATTTTCACATACAGTGTCTAGAATGCAATAAGAAAATGATCAGAAATGTCAAAAAACAATAAAATGACAACATGTATAAGTAAAGGTAAAAGGCCATGTGGTGATCCAATTGTTGACACATTACTAAATTTAGATCCACATTCATTTACTATTATAATTAAGGACATGTATGTGAAGACAATTTCTACAAAAACAAAAAAAAAACAAAAAAAAAACCTAAGACTCATTTAAAAATCAAATGCAAATCATATTACTTAAAGAAAACAGAATTTGACCATGCAAGGGATTGTTTCCATGACAGATTAAAAAGAGAAGAGAGAATTAGGAAAGAAAGGAGAAAGCAGTGAAAAATATTAAAATTTCAAGATCAACTGAAATAAATATGAGAAAGTAATAATTAAAAATAAAATTGTCACTTTCAAACACATTATACGTCACATAATGGCAAAACTTAGTATCTAGATAACAAGCAGAGGACATGAGAAGGGTGGCAACATCACAAAAGTAGTAGAAAAAGAGATAAGGACTAAAAATGCTATAAATCAGATGAACAACATGGAGTTCTAGTTTTGAAGATTGCTATACTTTAAGCAGAGTGGATACATAGATTATGTCTAGAAATATTGTAAATATATCAGATATCAAAGGAAATGCAAAATGTTGTGATATGAATGAATCAAAAAACAATATATAAAGCTACAGATGAGGAAAGACATCAGACACAAGCATACTGTTTGCAAAATATTTCTATGTGAAATTCAAAAAGGGGAAGGAGTTCTAATGTGTAATGATAGTAGGTAGGGATTACTAACAGTACAATGGACATGGAGAGACTTCTAGTGTGTGAATATTATTCTATACCTTGACCTTCTGGTGCTTATATGAATGTGTTAAGCTTCTAAAATCAAGACCAGTTTTCATATTTAAGGCCCCCCTTTTTTTTTCTTTGTAGCATAGGTATGTGCTTATGCTCCAATAAATACTATTCCTCCTGAGGAAGATTTGGATTAGCTATTCAATTCTTTGTTTCCAAAAGTTAGTATGCATCCATTAAATGTCATATTGGTCTTCATTTTCTGCTTCTTTTTCATTATGTTGCTTCCTCTGACTAATGTGAAAATGTCCCTTCCTGAAACTGTTTAGCCCTTGCTATCTTGATAGCTTAATCTTCCATCAAATTTTAACATCCGGTAGGGTTGTTCAATTTAAGGGCTGGCCAAATAGCTAAGCAGATTAAAATTCCTGCTTAGGCAGATGCAGGGGCCAGGGGTTTGATCCCGTCTGCCTGCCAGGGTGCACTGAGACTAAGCATGGTAGTGCGTGCCTATAAGCCCAGCTCTTGGGAGCCTGAACACAGGCAGATCATTATGAATCCAATCTATGAATGTAGGATGCAAAGGCAGTCTGACTCTGACATCTGTCACCACACCAATCGCTAGGGTTGATTTGGCTAATCTGGCTGGCTAGGCGGGTGTCCCCTTCCTCCCTCAGGGATCTATGTGTGTCCCTCCCAAAGCTGCAAGCTCTGTGCAAGAGGACGACCACCCCTGATAGAGGAAGACTGGTTCTTGATCAAGATTATATAAGTAGCTGCGCTGCCCTGCCAGAACCTCCAAACAAGCTCTCAACCTACAAGCCTAGGTAGTGAGACCCCCATAAACCCTGTAGACTCTGTACTAAAATACAAAAAAAAATCATTTTATAATATGCTTTTTCTTTTCATAATCCCTGACTTTATTTTGTAATTATCTCATTTCCCTCAATTCCTGAAGATGATTAGTTGTATCATACTGTTTACTGTTTATCTCTTTGTCTAGTGACATGGAGCTGAAACAATTAACTTACAGGCTTTGGGGTTTAAATTTAGTAAGACTTGTTGGGTAGAAGTGTTAATAAATCTATTACTCAAGTCATAGGGTGTGAAGTAAGTCATACTGTTCATATAACATTTATTTTTAGCGTTGCAATTTGAAAATAGAAGATTCTATGTTTTGGGAATTGTATAGTTTGAATAGAGATTGTTGATACTATTTCTACTGCCACTATCATTGCAAACAGGATAACAACTATTAGAGTTTATTAGCTAGACAGTGTTTTAAACAAACTTTACACCCTGATTTATGTAAACTTCCAAAAACCCTAATTACGTCCTCTATTACTCATACTCAGGATGGGAAAAGTGGTTAAGTAGTTCTCCCCAGGATTATCGTTTAGATCTAAGCTGTTCCTCCAGAGGCTTACGGACTTAGGAGATGGGAGCATGGGGCGCTATGCTCCTCAGCATACTGATGAGCTCAGTGACTGAATATGTTGCTTGGAGTTGAGGCCTGCTTGGAGCTGGCTCGCGGGGCGTGTGTCGGAAGGGCGTATCCTCCTCTGTAGTCTTCCCTTGCCTTTCTCTGTTTCCTGATTGCCGTGATTGTCCTCCTCATGCCTTGTCACCACGCCCTTCCTGCTGTGGACATAGCCAGCCACGGAATAAAGCACTTGAAACTATGAGCCAAAATAAGTCTCTGTTCTGTTCAGTTGTAAGTGTCTCTGTATCAGGTCATAGAAATGATACAGAGCAATGGCAGAGTTTGGACTGAAGAACTTGCATTCCAGAGCAGGACTACTTGTTCCTTTATAAAAAAAGTTTTAATGAAATACAACTGACATCACCAACAATAGCCATTTGAGGAAAACAATTTGAAAAGTTTAACTTACTTGTGAAGTCACCATTACAGGCAAGCAAATAAACGCACCCTTCATTTCTAGCATTTTCCTTATACACTGAAATCTCTGTACCTCACTCCTCTCTAGAATCTCATCTATTCTAGATAATAGATTAATTTCTTCACAAGAGATTAATTTTGATGTTCTAGAAGTTTATGTAAGTGGAAGTATATAGCAGGGCTATCTTTTAGCCTGGCTTCCTTTAATCAGTATCTATACATATTGTAATATGCACCAATAGTTCATAATTTAGTAGCATCCTGTGTTATGGCTATACTGAAATTTATTAATTCACATATTGACCTACACTTTATTTGCTTCCAATTTTTTATTTCCACAAATAAATCTGCAAAAGACATCCAGATATAAATCTTTTTCTGGAAATGTGCTCTGTTTCCTCTTGGGAAAATATCTTGGAATGTAGGTGTAGTCACACAGCAAGTGGATGCTGTCTGTTTTAAAGGGAACTGCCAAACAGTCTTCCAAGGGAATTGTACCACTTTGTATTCCCTTCAGAAATGTATTCCCTTCCACACATCCTACACATATACATGAAATGCTAACAATTCGACTTTTTCATTTATAAACATTCTAATAGGTGTGCATTGGTACACCATGGTGGTTTGAATTTACAATTCCCTTGTGAGTTATATGATTAAGCATCCTTTATGTGCTTATTTGGCACTGTATATCTCTGCAAGTGAATTATCTGAAAATACATGATCATTTTTAATTGGATTGTTTTTGTGTTTTGCTGAGCTGGGAGTGATTTATCTATTCTAGATAAAAAAGCTTTTATTAGACAAGTGACTAGAGAACATTTTTCTTTGCATTTGTCTGTTTTCATTCCTATAAGAGTTTTGGAAAAGCATAAAATATTAATTTTGATAAGATCCAATTTTTTTCATTTATCGTTGTTTTTGTTGCTATGCACAGGGAACCCTTTATTAAAGTATAGACACACAAAAGCTTTACGTTTCTCTTCTAGAAATGTTTAACTTTGAATTAAGATGCCATCCATGTGTGTCAGTGTTTTCTATATGGTGTACGACATGCATTGAAACTAATGCTTTTTCAATTGTGTGGCTGAATTGAGTCATCCTTCAAAAGGTATTAAAGTCTTAGGCTCCAGGACCTGTAATTCCTATGGACATGACCTTCATTGTCTATCAGGACTTTGCAGATTGTCGATTAAGAAGACATCATTCTGATGGGATCTTAATATCATGTGATTGGTACACTTACAAATGCAGATTTGGGCACAGAGGAAACTCAGAGGGAAGGCCACCTGAACATAGACAGAGACCAGGATGATTTAACTAGGAGTCAAAAAGTGCCGACAGTTTTCAAGAAATCAGTAGATGAAAGAAGATTGGCTTGGTCTTCCCCGCAGTCCTCAAAAGAACCAATGTTGCAGACTCCTTGATTTGGACTTTATTCCCCAGAACCATGAGACAATACATTTTGATCTTTCTCAGTCATCCACATGGTGATATTTTTTATGATACTCCTAGTATACTAACGTTTTCATGAACATGTAATTCTTCTAAGATTGTTTGTTGGAAGGGCAAATTCTTCCTCCACTTAATTGTCTTTCACTATGTTTAAATCATTTGATGATGTATGAGTGGGTCTTCAATTAAACTGTCTTAGTTCCATGAATAATTCTTTTATGAATACCAAAACCACAGTATATTAGTTTAGCTTTATAACAAATCCTAAAGTGAGTATAGGATGGCCACAATTATATTTTCTTTACAAAGGTGTTTGGCTCTTTTGCATTTCTTTAGGATTTGTAGAGTCAGCTTGCCAAAATCTACCAAAAAGTGGAAATTGGGTGCTAGTGAGAAAGCTCAGTGGTCTAAAGTGCCTGCTTAGGTAGGCTTAGGCAGGTACAGGAGACCGAGGTTCAATCCCCAGCACCACATGCTGTGCCAACCCTACCCCCAGGGTGGGTTGAACTTGCAAAACAATAATAATAATAAAATATTTAAAAAGAAGAAGAAGAAGAACAACAACAAAAGGTAATTTAAAAAAGAATGGAAATTCTCAGGATCTATTTGAATTAACAGCTCAATTTGTGGAGAATATACATCATTCCAGTAGTATTAAGTCACCAATATAATTCTTCCCTTATTTAAGTCTCTATTGTAACACTTTTTTGTCATCTGCGTTACATAATCATTGCATTTCTTTTATCTTTGCGTTTTTGTGTTTTTTATATTTTGAATGCCTTTATGATAAACAAATATTTTCTGACATAGAATTTTCTGATTACTCATTGTTAATTATCCATTGTTTGTATTGTATCTTGAAACCTTGTGAAACTTCACTACCACAAGACTTTTGTAGAGGGGGCTTTCGGGTTAGCTCAGTGGTTTAGTTGTCTGCAAGGGCAATCCCATTCAGGCACAGGGGACAGTGATGTGATCCCCAAACTCACCCTTAAGGCAACCTGAGTCTGAAAAAAAAAAAAAATCCTCAAGTTTTTGTAGAAAGATAGTGATATTAAGCTCAAGTGCCTAAGTTATAGGGTAATAATATCACTATGCTTCTCTTCTGGAGGGTTAAAAACTTAAGTTTGCAGACCAAAAAATTAGAGAACAAAAAGGACTACAAGGATAGACAATATTTTGGTCCTAGCCCTTCAAGGTCAGTGAAGACTCAGGACATAAGAGAACCTGTGCTGTAACATCCTATAACTCAGTGGTGTCCCAAATTTCCTGTTCAAGGAGATTATGGGACTTCATGGGAAAGGGACTGACGATGTGTAGTGTGTGCAAGGAGAGTCACTTAGAGAGAACACTCTCTCAGGCTTTCACAGAGAGCAAGCTGGTCAAGCAATGGCCGTGACTCATTCAGACGGCTGACACTGACAACAGTTCTACAAAATGCCGTACTTGATTTCAAGGTAAATCCTAAAGAGATTTGACTGACCTTGTCAGATATGAAAATTATGTATTTTGGTATATGTCTTGCTTTCTCTTGGGCTTAACTATCCAGCAGAAACATCTAACCACAAAGTATAAAAAATAAAGCCATATTACTATTCTGAGCTGTAATAGGCCCAAATCAACAGCTTCTGACATTGCCAATTCTCTGGTAACCTATTACTATTATGGGCTATTGGACTATATATACAGCTACTTTCTCTTAGTTCAATGAGAAGAAAGATTTATACTAATAGTGTTTAGAAAAGATATCATGTCTGCATCTTGTACTCTGAACAACTACTATGAAGATAGCATACTAACCTGTTTTGAAATTGTTTTATAATTATTTCTTTTTCATTAAAATTAATAGAATTTTAAAAATAAAATATTTTTGTAGATTTTATACTATTTCTGATTATAATTGTCCCATCTCTATGTGTAGTTTCAATTTTTTTTTTTTTTTTTTTTTAGGAACTGGTGATTGAACTCAGGTCCTTAGGTTGCCAGGCAAGCACTTACTCTACTGAGCTATCTCCCCAGCCCACTCAATTTTTCCTTTAATTCATTTTTCTTGATATCTTGCATGATTGGAATCTCTACGAATATCCTCAGAATGGTAATAGGAGACATCTCTGCATTGTTTCTAGCCTAAAGAGAAAGCATTCAGTTTTTCAACATTAACTATAATGTTAAGTGCAGATTTAATTTGGATGCTTTTTATTCAGTAGAGGGAATCTCATTTTAATTTTAATTTTTTGGAGAATTTTTAATAATAAAAATTTTATGCTGAATGTTGAAGTTTGTAAAATTTTTTCACTTATTTATAATAACTGTATTGTTATTATTATTACTATTATTAATTATTTTGCAATACCAGGGATTGAACTCAGGACCATGCACTTGCCAGGCAGATGCTTATTCTACTGAGCTTCTCCCTGATCCTAAAATGACTGCTTTATATAAAAAATTGGGGAGATTTTTTAGGAATTAGGTTGACTGAACTTTGAATACTAAGCCACACATTCCTGAAAAAAACTCCCTTTCTCTACTTTGTGATGAAGTTGCTCTCCATTTTACATGTTATTTTAACACTTTGCTGAATCTTTGAAAAGTTTTGTTGGAGTGCTCATGATAGTATTTGTCTATAGTTTTCATTTCATTTTATTTTATTTTATTTTATTTTTTTCTTGTTTCAGAACACTTGTTTATTTATTTACTTTTATGGCAAGCCAGCCCTGAGGGGAGGGCTGGCGCAACATGTGGTGCCGGGGATCAAACCGAGGTCCCTGAAGCCGCCTAAGCTTTCCTAAGCAGGCGCTTTAGACCACTGAGCCATCCTGCCGGGCCCTATAGTTTTCATTTTAATAATACCTTTGTTTGGTGTTGCTATGAGACTAACTAGCATGTGGTCGCCTCCACTCTACCAATGGAACCTTGAATCCTCAGGCTCCCCTGACTGACTCCTAATAGAACATCTCCCCTTTGAACTTGTCTTTATTTTTTTACACAGTACCATTTTCTATAGACTATTCTTTTATAATATTGATGATAACACAACTACTGAATTTTAAAGTGGAATTTTAGCTTTAGTTTTTTAATATAATAGTAGTAAAAATAACAACCATAAAAATATTCATAGATACGAAGGCATAGTGGTCCTCAGGAATCAATTATTTTAATTTTCCTTATGGAGTGTTGTAATGTATTGAAATCATGCTAGCTTCAGCCAGTCTCACATAAAGATAAAAAAAAAAAACAATGTGACAGCTGGGTAGCTAATGAACATGCTAGCGTTCTCGGCATCTTGTCATTTGCTGCCACCTCGGCTTCCTTCTCTGGACCCAGGGAATCAGCTATTTGAAGAAGGGTCAAACGGCCTGAAATGGTACTGGGGCTCACACATGAACGACACCATACTGACTTGGTGTTAAATGTGCTGGAAAGAGTAACCAACTAGTTTAAAATAATCAACCTGAAAGTGAAAGCAACACACGGTCAGTGTGTTGAACTAAGAGCAAGTAGCTGTATATCTAGCCTACCTTGTACATAAATCTATATATGTTTTTTCACAACAAAAGCGTTCTGTATATATATATATATATATATATATATATATATATATATATGTGTGTGTGTGTGTATATATATATATATATATATATATATATATATATATATATCCCTTTTTTGTTTTGGTTTGTCAGAGATGGGTATTCCATTGATATTAGAGAATCTGTATTTGGAGAAGTCTTTAAAGGACCTTTTCATACTTGATTCCAGTCCAAAAATTGCAGGTACTTGAATTCAGCAAAATAACCCAATATAGTCCAATAGCCCATAATAGTAGCAAGTTATCAGCACAAGTGGTAATTGTCAGAAGTGTTTGACTGGAGCCTTTTACTGCTTAGCAGTGATATAACAATGCTTTTGATGCCAGTATTTTAACTGAGGTTATTTGGGTAGCACTGTACAGCTGAATATCTAGGACCAGTGAAAACAGTTAGTGGACTTTGCATTATAAGATACATTATACTTTAAGCTACTTTTTGCTGAAGAAGAAATAGCTTTTTTTCCCTCTCTTTAAAATAATTCATTTGTTAAAAACCTTATTGTGATGCCCTGCCAGACCCACCCCTGTGGTGTGCTGAGACAGGCAATTGAGACTGAGCGGGCATGGTGGCATGTGCCTGCAATTCCAGCACTTGGGAGGCTGAAAAACAGGAAGGATCACTACAAGTCCAGTCTGTGTAGTGAGATCCTGTAGACCCTGCATACTCTGAACTAAATACATTTTAAAAATCTTACTGTGGCTTTATCTCTAAATTAATTTATTTATAACTGATAATAAGAAAAATTATACACATTCATTGAGTTTCAAGTGATGCTTTGATCTATGTAATATTTAAGTCAGGTTGATGTATAGGTATCTTCAAACATTTATCATCTCTTTATAGTGAAAACATTCCAAACTCTTCTAGTCTTCTAAAATAATGCTGCATAATCATTATCTGCAAGCACTTCTGAGGAATAGCATGTCAGAGTTTATTGTTACTGTCCACCTACAATTTAAATTTAATTTTTTTCTAATTAGCTCATTTATGTGCAATGCAGTAGTGAAGACACATCACAAGCTTCATGGAAAAAAGTAATCATGGGATAAAACGCATCTGTGTAGCGTGAGAGTCTAGATTCGTCTCTTAGCTTCTGTTGCTCAGAAATGAAGAATGCCAAGCATGCTTGTGAGAACTTCCCATGCATTGGACTTCCTGCTGCAGTCATGGGCTGCTGCTGCTGACCATGGTTCTGGTTATTATTTTACTGTAGGGAAAATATAGGTCATTCCTTTGAGTTAATAAATGACTGTTATTATATAAATGCAATTGTTTTCTGTAAGACTTTGCTTTTCTGTTTCTCTATGAAATTTAGCCCAAACCACCTAATAAGGAGGCTCAAATCTTGGACATTAAGTGATAATAGCCCTTCCACATCATTTTTTGTTTATAAATAAGACAAAAAGATGAAGTCTTTAGAGTAACAATCCACGAATAAAGTGAGACTTTATGTATTACTCAATGGCCTTATAAATGTTCGTAAGTTACTTCCAAAAGAGCAAATCCACACTTCTATCCCTATTACTATCTGAATTTCTAACCTTTTCCTTTCTTCCTCTCTCTCTCTCTCTCTCTCTCTCTCTCTCTCTCTCTCTCTCTCTCTCTCTCTCTGTCTCTCTCTCTCTCTCTCTCTTTCTCCTTTATTTAGGACAGGGTCTACAAGATCTCACTACCTAGATCAGAATCATAGTGATCCTCCTATTTTCTGCTTCACACGTGCTGGGATTACATGCAGCCGTGCACCACCATGCCCAGTCTCAATCACTGTCTCAGCATGCCCTGGAGGCAGGCCCAACACCGTTCACTGGGAATCGAAGCCCAGCCACTGCGCTCTGTCTAAGCAGGCACTCTAGTCTGCTGAGCTATCTGGCTGGCCCTCCTAAACTTTTCTTAAAGATTCAGTGAAACGGCTATGCATGAGGTCTAAGTAGAATGATCAATTTCTACCCAATATAAACATTTAAAAGCTTTCTAATTTAAATGATAGTATAAAAATACTGATGTGGTATTCCTATAAAGATTTTTTACTCCATCTCAGCAATTGTAGAGCCTTTTCTTTGGGTATTGCAGAAGCAAACATTTTCACTAAATCTTTTCCAACTAGCACTTGTCCTATCTTTATTCACTTACCTTCCATGAATAATATTTCTCACTAAAGAAATCACTTCTGCATAATTCCTTGAATAAAATGCCACATTTAGCGCCTGCAATTATATAAATCTTAAAAGATTTATAAAGGCCAGCTTTAGCAACGATTTAGGGAAATGACAATTCTCATGTATATATGTTGTTGGTAGAAATATATTTTAGCTTGACAATAAAAATGTTTCAAGAATATATGATACCTAATGTAGCAATATTATCCTGTAGAAATATCTGCACTTACAAATCTAGATATAGTATCCATAAGGAGCCACACTGCAACCCTGATAAATAGTCATAAAAATCTACCAAAAATGTCAATATTTGGAAGGTCAACATGTCTATACAAGCCTTTGTATCTGTAAAACAAAATAAAGAAATGTACGCACTCTACAGTCATTATACAATAAGTGGTATTATATAATAGTAGGCATCAACACCTATTAATACTGACATGAAAATACTCCAAGTGCGTGTTGAATGAATGAAAGCAAGACATAGAAAACAATGTTAGCATGATCTTATTGCTTGCAATGGTGCAACTGTGTTCAGCTCCAAACGCAGTGAATGAGAGCTAGCAGAATTACAATGAAGAGATAATACTGGCCATCTCGTATAGGATTTGTAGAATAGCTTATTTTTTAATCTTACCATCTTTTATATCATTTGATTTTTAATTTTTTTTTTCATTTTCAAAGACCTATAGCAATCTGGGAACTGAAAAGTCATGCATAGCACTTATTTGCAACTAAAATGTAACCTTATTCTTACAATAAGATACAACTATATAGAAAGTCCACATATAGTTTCTCATGATGAATAATTAATCTTTTAGATTTAATAAAACTGTGCAAATTATCTCATCTGGATCTGTAAGATGGTTCAACATGCATAATAGACCTGAGATATTTAACTTTTCACCTTCCTCACAGTTTTTGTATGTAAAAACTGATTCAACATTTTCAAATTAATGAAGCCATTGCTGCACTAATTAATATTTATAAAAATCAGTTAAAAAGATGCAAATAAGTACTATGTATGACTTTTCAGTTCCCAGATTGCTACAGGTCCTTCAAAATGAAAATTTGAGAATACAATTTTTTAAAAAAATATGACTCAAAATTATAAGGCTTAGGTGTGATTTTAAGAGATACCATATCATAAAATTATCTTTAATGGAGAACAAGGCAACACTGACACTAACTCATCCACCACAACACAGCTGTGGCAACATCTTGGGATGGGACACCTCTCCGAGGTGTTACATGTTCTTTTGTTGTCTCTCCAAATGCTCACCTTGAGCATATATTTTTAAAAAATCTTTTATTTAGTTATTTGGTATAGGGTCTTGCTAGGCCGTTCAGACTCATAGTGATCCTCTTGTCTCAGCCTCACCAGCTCTGGGATTACAGGCATGTGCCACCATTCCGGTTTCAGTGGGTAGGCTGGCACAGCATGTGGTACCTGGTATCGAACTTGGGTCTTTACTCTTGCCAGTCAGGCACTTAGACTACCGAATTATCTCCTCAGTCCCATTGAGCATATACCTTTTGTTGCATAAGCCATTTTACTGCAGTCATTACTGAGGTGCCTATCTTCTCATAGCATGCAAGGTTTTTATTCAGCGAATATATGAGTAATTAAATGCATGGAAGATGATGTATTTCTACTGTGCATTCTACTGTGCATTCTAAGAAGGAGTTATATTTCTTATCTCTAATTGCATATATAGCAGTTATATGAGGCTAACCGGTGAACTAAACAACCAAATAGCGTAATGTATGTTCTATCTGGTCATAGAAGGCCATTAACTTATCTTTTTTGAGAGTACAATTGATGAGGCCAAAATTACCAAAAAGAAAAGAGATGAACAATGTTCGCTGTAAGTAGCCTTTATTTAGTTGGCATTTAAGGCTTTTCCAAAGGACAACTAGTCAAAAAGATGTATAATGTCCCCTTGCTGTGCACTATTTAATTATTTCTGTCTTCATCTGTCACATTAGCATTCTCTTGTCTCATTTTCAGTGCCCCCAAAGCAGTGTAGTTGATGGATTATGGAAAATAAATCTAGTGTGAAAATACTGATAATTTGCTCTAGGTCAAAAAAAAAAAAAAAAAAAATGAGGCAAGAGTAATTTGCAGCTACCAAATAGCTAGGCACTGTGCTTTGGCTTAGTGCTCTGTAAAAGGTGGGAGGGAAATTTGACAAGAATCAGGACCCTTCAGAGAAATACATAAATCAAAGCTGTACCACCTTTCTGAAGCCTTTTATTCTATCAGTTAATCTTAGCCATGACCTAGTTCTCCGAACATTGAATATGCTTGAATATGCTTGGCTATCTAATCGCATTATCTCATTTCTCTTGCAGACTTTAAAGTGGGAAAGATGCATGGAGAACTGAAAACATTGATAAAGCACAGCTGCCTGTCATATTTCCAATTTTCTCAGGAAAACAAATGATTTATATCATGATGAGATCAAATCTTCCTCCATGGCATGCTGATGGCTATATTTTGAAACTCAGTGGAACCCATGCAATAACCCAGGCTGACAGCATTAATGGCAGCACTTGAATACATCTAGTTAATATGAAAACAGAAGGGAAATATGATCTCATTTTAGAAACAACGATAAGAATAATATTATTCAGTAAAGAACTGAGATGAAGTGGATTTAGTCTTATAATTTTGAGCTTCATTTGTTAGTAATTTTTTCTTAATAAAATACATTAAAATTCATGGATGGAAAATATGTGGCCAAGAACTTGCACCCATGTGTCAGGGAGGCCCATGCGTGAGCATAGTTTGGGCTTCTGCCTGCCTTAGCAGCTTGTCCTGATTGACATAAGTCATCCATGTAAGTTGAGGGAGTGATGTCATGTCTGGGCCTGCTCTTTGTGCAGATAATGTAATCCCCATTTTAATCGCATATGCACATCATCCATCTGAAGAGAACTTTCTCAACATCCAGCCTTGACATGCTGATGGGTCTCAAAGTGACAGGCACATAAAATTTACTTGACTTTCCACAGAAAACCCCGTCTTCAATATGGCTCCATAGCATACTATGGGCTCCTTTTAGAATGATGGGTAAGCTCCTGTCTGTAGGTGACTTGGCTTAAAGTCATAATCTTAGAGGTCAATGGTGTCTCCCTCCACTAGAATTTGCCAGGGGACTCCATGTGGCATCTTGCTATACCACAGCTGACTTACTTTCATGGTGTTGTCAGGCTATATGTCTCACATAACCAGAGGGCACGCATTTGTAGCAGTGGTCTTTCTTCTTTGGCCTCTTCTGGAGTCAGCAGTCTTCCCTGTAGCCCAGAAGATGTGCTACGTCACTATTTCCAAGTCTCAAAGATGGCATCAACCAGTGGTTGTCAGGCAGATATTTTAAGAGAAACCTCATATCATATGGACATACTCTCATCTCCCTAAGGATATTTATCAATTATAAAGAGAAATACGGTACCTGTATAGTGGAAAAAGTCTCTAAGTACTGCCATTACCAAGTGATTAAGGTTAACCAGCTACCAATAAACTACTAACATCATAGACTTCCTAAAGTAATGACTGAAGATGAATACTTTTGTGATATTCTTACAAAAAGTTGCTAATCACAATCTCAATCAAGAGAAAACATGAGACAGTTACAAGTATTCTTCAAGTACCTGATCAGTTCTCAGTAAAACTATTTTTTAAAAGCTTGATTGATTGATTGATTGATTGATTGATTTGGTTCTTGCTATGCATCTTGGACTTGTAGTGACCTTCCTTCCTCAGCCTCCCCAGTGCTGTGATTATAGGGGTGTACCGGTGGTCTGTAGCATGCCCCTAAGGTTCTGGGGCAGGCACAGCATGTGGTATAAGGGGTCTCATCCAGGTCCTTGCACTTGCCAGGCAGGTTCTTAGACCTCCTAGCTATCTTCCTAGCCCCAACAGTAAAATTACTAAGGTGACAAAAATAAAGAAAGATTCAGGAACTTTCACATATTAGGAGAAACAAAAAAGGCACAACAATTAAGTCCACTGTGATATCTTGAACTGAATCCTGAAACAGTTTTAAGAAAAAAAGGAAAAAAAAAAAGAAAAAAGAAAAAAAAAAACCCACATTGAGGGAAAATTGATGGAAGTTCTAGTAAAGTTTATCAGCTGCTACCTTCATGGAGTAGCTCGCCAATTATTTTTCACAAATGCTAATTTTCTCATTTTAACTATTGTATTATGAGTAAGTTGGCATCAGAGGTATTAAATTCCAATGTGTCTGTAAAGTCTCTATAACACCATAAATATTAAATAATTTTTTAAATGTTTCAAAATAAAAAGGTAAAAGTAGTTAATAAATGTAACTGAATTAAGACTCAAATTAAGTAAAACAGCCAGGTCCAAACATATGACAGTTCCAGAAATACAATTTAAATATGTTATTCAAATATATTAAAATTAAAATAATTTAGCAGTAAGTACACATAGAGAGCACAGGGCAAGCCAGTACCAGATAAGGACAAGGGATTTTTTTTTTTTTTTTTTTTTGCGGGACCAAGGTTCAAATCCCTGACCTTGCACTTATCAGGCAGGCACTTGTGCCACGTAGCTATCTCCGCAGCCCCAAGGACAAGGGATATTACCAGACATGAAAAGTAATACTTCAGGGTAACAAGATGATAAATATGTCACCAAAACCCCTAAGTGTACCAGAGTTTGAAAATACGTGCAACAAAAATGTAACAGGAAGAAAATATAATACAAGAATAAAATAATCATACATAGAGACTGTAATAAGTCCATAACTTTTAGAAAAACAAGTACTATGGTTTCAGTGTGTTCTGCAAAATTTGTATGTGAGAAATGTCCTCAATTCCAAGAGGTGAGAGGTGGGACTTTTCAGAGACAGTTGGATCCGAAGGGCTCCATCTTCCCACAAGGACTGACATCCTGTGAAGTGCGCTGGGCATTATGGGAAAGGGCTCCCGACAGAAGGGTGTGTTCAACCTCCCCTTCCTCTCGCTTGTTCTCCTTGGCCCTTCTGCTCTCCGACACTGACTAAGTGTACAAAGGTCTTGCCAGATGTTTTCAGAGTTATTATCTACAACAATAAAAATTAAATTTTATTGTTCACAAATTAGTCTCTGTCATGCATTCTGAGTTAGCAGCACAAAATAGACTAAGATGGATTAAAATGACTGTTAAAAATAAGCCCATTAAATAATTGACCCAAGTGCCAGTTTTAGAACACAAGGTTCAACAGCTGGCTGGTACTTGTTTGCAGGTAGTGAACTAAGAAGAGACATAAAATGGATGACGCCTTAAGAGACCAGGTAGGTAGTCCTGGCACATGAGGAAAAGGATTTTATATTTATTTTAATAGACAATGTGCAGACATTAGACAATTTTTTCATGGAACTCAATGATTTAAAGCTGATGAATATGTATAATTTCTATTGAGCTATCTTGCTTCACATACTACCAGGAGAGTGTTACACAAGACATTTAAAATTACTTGGCCATACATATTCAAAAACACATTAACCCAAATGGTCATAAGCATCAAAATATTTTTAACACAGAAAGATAAAATTTAGAGAATGAAAGGAGCTTTTCTGGTTTGTATTAGGCCTAACTACAAATGCAGAATTTAGAGATTTTTAGTGCCACATTTAAAGTACTTCTAAGGGCCTGGCAAATACCTCAGTGAATTAAAGCACCTGCAAGCAGGCACAGGGACTGGGAGTTTGATCCCCAGGCCTGCCGTGCTGGCCCCACTCCTGGGGCACACTGTGATGATAATTGAGACTGGGCGTGGTGGCACGCACCTATAATCCCAGCTCTTGGGAGGCTGTAAACAGGAGGATCACTATGAGTTCGACCTAGTAGTGACACCCTGAACACCCTTCCATAAAATACAAAAAAAGAAAGAAAGAAAGAAAGAAAGAAAGCACTTCTCCCCTTTCCTTTCTTAGCTTCCAATCTCTCAACCCCTTTCTTCCTCTCCTTCTTGCCTCCCTCACCCAATGATGCACACACACACACACACACACACACACACACACACACACAGCTGAGTCAGCAAGAACTTTTCCTGGCTCTCAGTCTTCCAGGATATTCTTGTTGGTTGAATATGGTTTCCTATTTTGTTGGTCCCTCTTGACCACAGCTCCACAATCCAGTCACTCTATAATTTTACAAAATTTTAGTATCAGAATGGGAAGGTAGAGATAGTACACTCTAGGCATGTCTTGTGCTTTGAGAGTTGTCTTTTAAGTACTTGTTATGTCGAGACCACCAGGCAGAGGATGTTGGCTCATAGCACACTTGGAAAACAAGAACTGTGGGAACATAGAAACTTGAACAGTGACAATTTGAAGGGATTTTTCCTATCCTTTTAGTCTGATAAATGTAAGATCAGAAGTAGTTCATATAGGACATTACTTCTGTCCTGTAATTACTTTTATACCTGTTTAGGTCTCACAGTGATCTGTCTTAAGGACACTCAGAGGGATCCATCTCTGGGATTCCTTTCCTCAGGCCTGAAATAATCTTTCAACCTTTAGGTTTTCAGTCTAAAGTAACTGTCAAAGCACAATCTAGCCTGAACTGAAATGTAAACATTGACCCAGTTTTCTCTTCAGTACCTATTTGTGCGAAATGGAAACAGATGGCAGAGCTTACTTGTGGAGAAAAGAATCTTTATCACTAAAATGTTCTCCTGCATTCAATAACATATTGCCATCAATAAATGTTCCCTTTGCTTCTTTTAATTACCCCAGCCTGAAATCCTTTGGCCACACAAGTCAAATAAAAGTCGAATAGATGGTATTATTCGGGAAAGAATGTGGGAAAATAATGAAAATAGAAACTATTTTGGTGGTGAAATATTAGAGACAGAAAGCTTTGTGTCCCTGGTTGGAGGGCAGTGAAAGAGACGGTCTCAGGGGCAAGTTGGAAAACAAGCTGTGGAATTCAAAACATACAACTGTGTGCTCGGCCGCTGACAGAGAGCAGCTCGGAGCAAATGCTGGGCTCCGAGGAAGGACGCAAGAGCGGCTTAGTGGAGGGAAGGAAGGCAGGCAAACGCTAGGACAGCACAGGCCAAGGGAGGGTTATAAAGTAGTCCAGTGAAAAACAACAACTTCACATTTCAAGTTCTCAAACCGAAGAACAACAACAACAACAACAACAAAAAGACCTCAAGAACTGTGGAAAGGGCACGGAAGCATTCATTTGGCATAAATGGAGAATTCTCACCAGTACTGACTAAAGGGAACTGTCCAGGTTTCTCTTTCAAGGCTGCCTTTTGTGTAGCTTCCTCTCCAGGGAAAGGGCTTCCTCGGTAATAGGAAGCTGGTTGGTTCCTTGCTTTCTCTTTCCTCCCTTCCTTATTTACTTCCCCTCCAGTGTCTTCTCTTCCCTTTACTCTCTCCCTACCCCTTCCCTTCCTCCTTCACCTCTGAGCCTATTCTGTAAGCCCCTCGACTAGATAAATGACATTAACTCTCCTTGTACCATTGGTCATGGTGAACGTTAACTCCAGGTAAACTATGCATGTACATTGGCCTGTATCATGATGGAAGCTGAAATCTCTGCAGAAAGTTCAAGTGCAGAGAATATTTTAGGAAAAGAATAAAATGGCCCCAGAATTCCCAAAGCTTGGCTTTCTGGACAGTAGCTCCAGGGTTTCGGCTTGTGAAAGGAGACTCTTGTGAGCTGAAATTAGGCCAGGACTATTGTGAAGACTGGCATTGCTTCACAGACTCTCCTACCGTGAACCACTGACTTCAGTTAGACTGCCAAGGAGACCCCAGGTGAGTCCTTAGAAAGGATTCTGGTGTGTAGAATCCAGTCTGTGAGAAGACCTGGCCTGATTCCTCTAAAGTTTGACTAGACACTAAACCTCAGACAGAAGAAAGTGATAGCACTTTCTCAGTATCTGTTGCCTGTCTCTCAATTTCAGCTCTTCTTTCTTTCTTTCTTTCTTTCTTTCTTTCTTTCTTTCTTTCTTTCTTT
>PVJA010033216.1:0-23488 GCA_004027025.1 Myocastor coypus | reverse complement strand
GGGCTACAAAAGAGAGCTCAAGGTCAGCCTCAACTGCATAGCGAGACCCTGTCTCAAAAAGACAAAAAAAAAAAAGAAAAGAAAAAAAAAAAAGAAAATATAACTGTTCTTTAATTTGAATAAGTTATAATTTTGATACATCTTATAAATTATAATTTATATCTCTGTGAGAGTTTTTGTTTGTTAAGAACAAAGCCAATATTTTCATACTTTAAAAATAGTGCTATTAAATCTATTTAAAACACATTCATAATGTTTTGTGAAACATTATAAATGAGAAGAAAAGACAGACATGAAAATATCCCTATATAGGACCTTAGGAAATTATATATTACTTATTTCTTTTTTTTTTTTTTTTGCGGGACCAGGGTTTGAACTCCTAACCTTGCACTTGCCAGGCAGACACTTGTGCTGTGCCATGGACCTATCTCCCTAGCTCCTATTACTTATTTCTTGATAAAACTTCTTAAATGGAGTTTTAGAAGTAGACATTAATTTTCCAATGAAACAACTGCACTGTTGGGCACCTGGCTGGCCTCAGTAGGTCCTTGCCCTGTGTGACTGCTTGCTGAGCTTAGGTGAGAAGCTGGCATCGTGCAGCCTGCCTCCTGGGTGCAAGGGTAAAACACTGATACCCACAAGCAGGACATTTGTAGAAAGGCTGGCCAGATGTACTCAGGTTGTTTGTTTGTTTGTTGGTGTTTGTTACTGAAGACCAAGCTCAGGACCAAATTTTCAACATTCAAAAATTCATATCATCTGCAGGTTGCTAAATACAGTGATATTGTGGGGTTTCTGACTAAACCCTTCCTACTCTACAAATTTTATTTCTTAGGTATTTTCATAAATACTTAAAAAACTTCAGTCTTTGTTATTTTAAATTTACTCTACTCAGACAAATTATCACCTGTGATTCAGGAAGATCTTTTATTGTGTAACAACAAAATTTGGATTCAGGGATGGTGAATCTCAGATGTGCTGTAGAACCTTGTCTAAGCTACCTGCTTTTCCTGTCCTTGTGGCTTCTTTTCCTTGGCATCATCTCCTTCTAAGTGAATGAGGCAGGAAGAATGGAAAACTGGTGCCAGGGCATAAGAAAGCAGAGCTGCCTTTGCCAGGTGGTCCGGGTCACGTCGGCTTGCTGCCCTCTTCCTCATGCCTGTGCGGCTCTGCATGGCTTATGGGAAATCTTACTTTTTCAGATCACAAGTGGAGATTAAACGCCGAAGCCTTGAAGTATATTCCTTGTGTTCTGCACTTAGTTTTGAGAAACTGCTTTTAATTAATGGTATGTGACTCAATTTTGGCATAAGGTTCCTTTAAGTGAAATTCTGCTACTTCAGTTTAACAGAATATAAATGTGCCATTTCTATTTCTGGTAGCTTAGATTATCCTGGGAAAAAATAGCTTGCTAAATAACGTTTTCTTGGTACAGAGAAGACAATATATTTTTATTCAAGATAGTGTAACTTCATTTTAAACGTATCCTGATGTCTGACTTTGAGGCTACTTATTTGATTAAAAAGGCTTGCATCTTATTAGTTTCTTACTTTCTCATTGCTTTTGAGGCAGGTAATTTTATGTTCTTTCCTTTTATATTCTACTTTCTTCTGTCCCTAAGGGCCCCAGTTTTGACATCTGTACCAGTATTCTAGTACCTGCTGCACATTTGACAGGGAATTTCACAGTAGCCCAGTGTGTACTAAATTCCAGTCTCAAACTGCAAAGTTGAATGCAGAGCATGGCTTATTCATTGCAGACTCAGTTTATTGTCTCTGATAATGTGTCAGGTTGTCGTAGTCAGCAGTGCCTTGGGAAAGCTCATGTGTGCTCCTCAAAAAACAATTTAATGTTCAACCCAGCAACCAAGGCTGGTGTGTGAGTGGGACCTCCCGGGGCCAGTGGGAAACTCACTTGGTCCAACAACAAGGCCTAGCATGTAAGTGGAACTTCATCCGTTAGACAGGCCCAGTGTGGAAAACTGTGGCAGAACTCTTTGCAGAGAGGACAGAGACAAGACCCACTGAGCTGATCCAGGAGCAGAACACCTTACCAGAGTGGCAAAGCAGGTTCACCTCCAAGAGCTGTAGCAGGAAGAAGTGGAACACAACAGCCAGACCCAAGCCTGGATGAGTTTGAACTTGGTAGATTCAGATCTGGTGCTGAGGTAAGAACTCTAGCAGGGTGGGGAGATAGCTCCGTAGCACAAGTGCCTGCCTGGCAAGTGCAAGGTTGTGAGTTTGAACCCCGGTCCCACACACACACACACACACACACACACACACACAAAAGAACTCTAGCAAAGCTCTACGTCAAAGGTCAGAAGGCAGGGCTATACAAAATGACAAAGAGAAGGCACAAAATGCCCTGTCAGGCCCAGAGCCCACCCAGAACAAATTCAGAAGACAAAAGCATAGAAGAAATTGGAAATCACATGCCTGAGATCTTTCAAATAATGGCATCTGAAGTAAAGAAACAACTGCAAAACAGTATACAGGAAATCAGATCAGAAATAATTTCTGAAGTAAAAAAAGAAATGATAAGCATAATGAAAGAAGTACTAAGTGCTTCTAAAGAAGACACTGATTAAAAAAAATAGAGAATAGAAAAATGCTGGAATCCTTGAATGATCAATATAGGAAAGTAGCAGAATGCAAGAAGCAGATTGAAAGTGCTATACAGGAAATTAAGACCTCAATGACAAGCTGTCAAAACCATTTGAATGAAAGTGAAAATAGATTTTGAGACCTTAAAGACACCATGGCATCTAGTGAAAAGGTAAGAAAAGATCTCTTAAAAACAACTAGGATGCAGGAAAAAATAATTCAACATCTGTAAGACGATGCAAAGACGAAAAATGTAAGACTAATAGGCATCAATGAGAAAGAAGGAGTCAGTACAAATAATGTAAAACGAATATGGGCAGAAGCAATAGCAGAAAACTCCTAAAGTGTGGGGAAACAACCTGACAAAGCATATAGAACTCCAAATGACATCAACCCAATGAAAACCACACCCAGACATAATAAGATTCCAGAAGTTTAGCACAGAAACAGTATACTAAAAGCTGCTAGAGAACAGAAACAGTGCACATTTAAGGAAAACCCATCAGAATAGCAGCACGTTTCTCTTTACAAACCATCAAGTCAAGAAGAGCATGGAGCAGAGTACTTCAGATCTTGCAAGAAAACAAATTCCAACCCAGACTGATATACCCTGCAAAAGTCTCTTTCAAGTATAATGAAGAAGTGAAATACTTCCGGGACAAAGAACAACTAAAGAATTTCATGATGACAAAGCCAACCTTACCCAGTTTACTAAAAGATATTCTACAGAAGGATCAAAATGACCACATCTCCATGAAGGAGAATGGAAAGAACCCACCAATAGCTAACTGTGCACCAGCGAGTAGGGCTTTCCACTGAAAATATGCTTTATAGTTAAATATTAAAATGATGCTCTTTTCTTCAAAGAAGATTAAAACAAACACCTTCAAGTTTGAAATATTTGCTGGCAAAGCAGGGATGTTTTATTTAAGATATGAGTTTCAGATTGTCTGAAGATTCCCAAGTAAAGTATACACGTATTTTTATTATGACATGTGATTTGGGTTATATGAATTAGGTATAAATAATGATTTATATAATGAAGTGAAGAACACAGAACCTGGAAAGTTATGTTACTGATCTTACATGACATGAATCAGGAGACCGTTCAAAGTTGGGTTCCTTTCTGTTGTGCATTTTCCTGGTTCTCTTGCTGTTGCTTTTCTACTAGGATGTGTTACGAGTGACAGGGTCTGTTGGCAGTTAGACCTCGAGGACTTCTGGGCTTTAAGAAGGAACACTTCCTCTGAAATCTTGGGTAAAATTTTAAGACTATGTAAAGCATAGTAGTATGTAGTATATGGTTTTGGTCGTGTAGCAACTTACCCGTCCATTCTCCTATTGGTGTGCTTTTAGATATTTTCCAGTTTTTCTTGCTAAGAATAAAGCTGAGATGGGCTCTCTTCTACATACGTGTACACACACTGTTGGGGGTTTTGCCCAACAGTAGAATTGCAGTCATAGGCCATGGATATCTTTGGCTTGCAGGATCAGCCAGTTGTTAGGCTAGGAGTTTGTGGATTTTTGTGTCCATATGTACTCTGATGAGCTGACCCTCATGTCCGTGTAAGTGCCGGTTATCTTTGTTGTTGACGGAGTGAATGAGCAAATAAACCTGCTGTTTCATTACCTCTTTACAGTTTTAATTAATGTGCTTTGACAAGTGTTTGTCTTTAAGAGCTTTTCAAAGTACCAGCTTTATCTCTGCTATCATTGCTATTATCCTAATCTCCCTTTGATTCTAGATTCAGCAGAAGTGGATGAATAGTGTTTGGGCCAGTTCTGTTATGAATCTGAAAGTAGCTGGCACTGTGATTGCTCTGTCTTTCCTTTTGAATGGCTCTGTCATTGAGGAGTTTTATTAAGTACGGAGTGAGACCAAGAAGAGCCTGGACCTCTGGCGTCTAAGTGTTGATGAGAAGCAGGCTTAGCATAAGTCGTGGCCGTCCTCCCTGTGTAGCTCATCTCCCTTTCAGAGAAGCTGCTTGCAACTTCAGTCTTGTTTTGTGAACTGATATGAGGTAGGAATAAGATGATTTTAAAATGAACAATAACAAAGGAAAAGAAAAGCGTCTCTAGCCTCACCTCCTCCAGTTCTCTGGTACTTAATTCCTATGTCTTTTTCTTCTACCCACTGTCTCCAGGACTTAGGTAAGAGAAGAGAACTCTGCCAAGTGCCATTCAGTGTTTGGTGCCAGCTTTTTTGTAGTTGGTGTTGGTGAAGAAATTAAAAGTCTTTCTGAATATCAAATGTCTTAGTCTCAACTTGGAATTGTTATTTTCCATCAATCATTGATAGTCTAATAAATCTCTGTAGAATGTGATAAAAGCAGGTAGATGTTTTTACACAGACATTTAGAAATCTAAGGATGTGCAAATTTGTAGCCTGTCAATCCTATGACAGTAATGTTAAGCTCAAATACCCATGTTATAGAGTAATAGTATCACTAAGCTTTTCTTCTGGAGGACTAAGAATATAAATTTACAGACCAAAAATTAGAGAAAAAGAAGAACTACAAGGATAGCCAATATTTTGGTCCTAGCCCTTCAAGGTCAATGAGGACTCAGAACAGAACAGAATCTGTGCTGTAACATCCTATAACTCAGTGGTTTCCTAAATTTTCTGTTCAAGGAGATTATGGGGCCACAGAGGAAAGGGATTGAAGGTATATAGTGTGCCTAAGGAGAGTCACCTAGAGAGAAAACATTCTCTCAGGCTTTCACAGAGAGTAAATTGGTGAAGCAACGGCCTTGGCTCATCCAGACGGCTGACACTGTCAACAGTTCTACAAAGCTCTGTACATGGTTTCAAAGTTAATCCTGAGGGGATATGACTGACCTTGGAAGATACAAAAGGTATATATTTTATTATGCAGGTCTTGCTTTAACTTGCCGTTAGCCACCCAGCAGAAAACATTAACTATGAGGTATAAAACATAAAGGTAGATTAGTATGCTGAGCAGTAAAAGGCTTAAATCAACAGCTTCCAACATTGCCAGTTTCACACTAACCCACTGCAATTGTGGATCATTGGACTATATATACAACTACTTTCTCTTAGTTTAAAGAGAAGAAATTTTCTGTACCAATGACAATTAGAAAATTGATCACATCTATACCTTGTGCTCTGTATAACTGCTACGAGGATAACAATATGCATTGTATCAATTATTGCGAATGTATTACAAACATGTTCTGAAACTGCCATACTATTATTAATAAAAGTAATAATAATAAAAAAGGAAAGTAAAGGTACGAATGAAGGATGTTTGCACACAGTCAGCCTGTCCTGTTCTTCACTAGATTTCATTTCCTCCTACTTAACTCTGACAACAGTTACTGGAAAGTAATAAAATTGACTGAGATATTTATTTTCTCTAGTTTTCTGTTTATCTTAAGGAGCTAGAAAACTATAACAGTTAGGATAAATAATAAAATATGTGTGGTTCGTGGTCTAAATAAGCAATTAGATGATACAGATAAGGCCTCAAACATATATGTAGAGTGACATAGATAAATCATAATCGGTTACAAGCAATGTGTTTCTAAGAATAGTTGAATACACATGTAAGTACTGAAGGTAGTTAACTTACAATGGTCCATGTTATTATTACCAAAATTTTATTTTGAAATTTATATCTTGCATCTTATTCAAGTTAATGGTATAATTATACTGTGTCATTCAGTGACTTACCCCTACGCCATGTGTGCCCATTTGGCAGACAGAAAGGATGAGTAATAGGTGTTAGGTTAGCAGTCAGACCCAGTCATCCTGCCTCCTTACAGAGAAGCTTGTGAAAGCCGTCTTCCATTGATGGTGTCCCAGGGAGAGCACAGTGCTCTGATGGTCTCAGGATAAAGTACATGGACTGTAAGTTTATTTCTAATGAAGAATCCTACTTAATCCACATGAGAAAAGTTACTAAAGGAAGAGAATTTTGCATTTGTTTTAGAAGTATAAGTAACTGCTTTACAGGTTTTTCTTAATTTGAAGTTATTCTTCAGTATTCCTTTAAATTGTATCTAAGTTCCATAGGACAGAAATCATATTTTAATTCCTATAGTGTTCCAGATGTTGAAGCTGTTACCTGTTTCTTTTAAATTAAATTGATGCTCATTTAAAATATGCAAAATCAAGAGTTAAAAAGAAAGGTGAGGGGCACTTGCTCAGTGCCCTAGGCTCTAGGTTCATTCTTAAGTACTACCAAATAAGAAAGAAAAAATTTAAAAAGCATCAAAACTGGGGTTAGATTCATTTTTTCTTAAATCCTGCCTCTTGAAATCTTAGGAAAATTGTTTAATCTTAATTGCTGGGCACTGTGTCTGTCCGTATGAGTTACAGTATTTCTACAGAGATAGTGCTTATTTTTAAAAATGTTTACAAAGATTAGCTATATATACACACTATCTTCTAAGGTACATAGTAGGACTGCAGCTTGGTGGCACAGTGCTTGTCTAGCATATATGGAGCTGAGTTTCAGTCCTCAAAATCCCCGAAACATGGTAGCACTGAAAATAGTTGCTCCCATTTTCTTCTTGATAACTCCTAAATCAATTTGATTATTCTGTGATATAAAATATATTTTAATGCATCGGAAATAAAATAGTTCATCAGTTATTACCCTGTAATGTTTTCAAGCTTGAAACTGTTTCTCATGTGATTTTAAAGTCGAAGGCAAAGCAATACATAGAATGACTTATTCTAATTCTGTATGTTACATGCTTATTCACTTAATAAATATTCGTAGAACACTGTTTTAGGTACTGTTTGCAGCCTTTTGGTTATAATAGTTAAGAAAATGCTCATTTTTTATAGCGAGTTTATGATTTACTGAGGAATTGCAATTCATACATAATCAAATACACGTACCTACATAATGTATACATATATTAAAAGAGGTGAATGTATATAGGAGTCAGGTTTTGTAGTCATATTGTTACACATGCATAGTAAAAATCTGTGTAGAAATGGAAAATATGACATTATGTAGTACTGGGCTAGGGATAATTTAGTGCTGCTGTATTGTAATCGCTGACGCTGGAGCTCTACCAGTGGGGCTACAGCCCCATCCCAAGAAGGGAGCTTTAAGTCTTTTGCTGAAATTTAGTTAGATAATATTGTATACATTTCTGATAAAACACATCTTTTGTCTTTAGTTTTGTATTTGTTTACTTTCTGTATTTTACCCAATGCCAAAACAATACCACTTAAGACACATACACACACACACACACACACACACACACACACACACACACACACGCACACACAGACATGTGAAAGCATTCTCTGGCTAAGTCCATTTGTGCTGTGGGTCCACCGTGCTGGTCTGCAGCCAGGCCATCCTTTGGGGGCCGCAGGTCATGGAGGTGGTGCTGACATACTCACACTGGCTACTCTGTATGACCAAGCATCTTTGGAAATTAGTCACTTTACCAATCCCATACTGCCATTGCATTAGATACTAGTACTTTGACAGTATTAATACACTGTAAAGAAGCCTCATAAACGTGCAAGAACACTGTTACACTTAATGAACTTGATTAAGTGTCATGACACTAAACAAAGCTTTCCTAAAAATTTCTTACAAGTCAATAACAGAAGACTGCAGATGTCTGTAATATATGAGAGTTGTTTGAAAATGAAAGAACTGGGTAAATATAAAATTGAGTTCAGAAGTGCAGAAGCTGTTCTGAATAAAAGTATGTGAGATTTAAAATTGTTAGGTTAGGTTTTCTTTGATTCAACAAATTTGGTATATATTTTCAGGTAGGTTGCTGAAGATTTTTGGAGTGTTGGCAAATGTGTCATTTGGAAAATGCTTAAATAAGATGGTAAGACTGTACATTGCCACACTACTTTGAGAAAGGATGAGGTAGTCCTAGTAGGGGAAGTAGGTAGTAATCATGTTTCAGTTATCAGACTAAGGAAAAGGGTTACTCTGTTGGTACTTTATGTCACTGTGTGTATAGGTTTTGGCCAACCTTTGGCTCATGGTTGGGAGATTAGGTTAATATTCTGTCTCATTGTCTTTTGTTATAATAATTTTGTTGACATTTAAAAATGTATTGGATACCACAAAGCTTAGTTCATTTAACTCTTTAAATGAAAATATACAGAGATATATTATATTGATGGCATTTCATTCACTAGGTGTATATGAATCGTGTGTGTGTGTGTGTGTGTGTGTACTGATGCTGGGGATTGAATCCAAGGTCTCACATTTAAAAGAAGTGAATTTATTAGCTTACAGTGTTGCTACTAGGGAAGAGTAAATGAGAACACGATGGCCTGGGTAAAATGTACAGGAGAAGCAGGAAGCTAGGGTCATGTGGAAGCCACTGTGTTTGGGCAGCTCTGCAGCGGCTGCTTGGGCCCCCCTGAGGCCGCCTCACTTTTCTAGCCTCCCTGGTTCCCTTCGTCCTAAGAGTGACCTGGGCTTTTGAGAGCACTGCTGCCACTGCAGCAGGTGTTACACTTTCTCAAAACTCAGCGTAAAACACACAGTCAGCTCTTTGATTACCTTCTCCATTCATATTGCAGAATGTTATCATTGACTTTTGTGCATAAATCCTGATGTTTTTCATAAATGAAGCTTTTTTTATTTACGTGGTAGTATAAAAACACATAAACTTGTTTCTCAGCAATCTACTCAGCTTGTTTTTAATGCTTACATTTTTTGAAATACATGCTCAATGCATAGTTTAGGTATATAGCTTGCTTTATTGTAGTTTTATCTCTAAGATTACATTGGAACTTGCAACAAGACCAACAACATACAGTATTATAGACTGGCTGAAATGCTTTGCCAATAAGTACATTGATAAACTTTATTTCCCTCAGAAGCACATAAGAAATGTTCAAGGTTGATTCGTAATTCCAAGGCTCGCTTCCTGTAACATACTGTTTTGAAATTTGGAGTTGATAGTACTTGCTGCAAGTCACTCCTAACCTCAACTACAACATGAGATTTTTGTCCTGTTTAATTTAATGACATTCTCCTCTGCATATCATTAGTTCTATTTCATAAAGAAACAAAGCCCACAGAGTGCTGTAATAAATATAAGATTACATCAAACATCAATATCGAATACTAGTTTTTTGAAGAAACTAAGGATTTCCACCAACCTTTTCACAGTTTTGTTTTGAGGTGTTGTATTGATTCCTTGGGTTCTTACTTTGGCACACCCAAGCCAAACTGGATGAATTTAACAGCCTCAATGGTCATGAAGCAGTGACAGCAAGTGGCAGGGACCATGTGCGGACCTTGGGGTCCCTGTCCTCCTGCACCCTCCTGGGGTGCAGCTGGCCGACACCTGGGAGGCTCCCTCCCCTTCGGTGGCTCCCCACGGCTACTCTTGTGCATGCCAGAGCGCCTCACCTTCATGAACCATCACCAGGAGCCATCTGAGAGTACTTCGCAATTTGTTCAGATGACATTGTAACTGAAATGCCAGTAAAATGAGGTCTCAGTTGACCAGCCAGCTGCGTTGTTATTGGAGAAACACTTAGGGAGGAAGCCATTCCTGAAAAGTTCTTTGAAACAGATTTGATGTATATTTGTGACGCTATTGATTTCTAATTTCTCTTTTCAGGTAGTCTTGCAGGACCCCTGCTAGCATACCACACAATAGTCTGTATTAAGTTAATGATATTGATTTGTTTTTAAATGCTGATTATATTTGATTGACTGCTTTAAATTTTTTCTTGATCAATAGTTATTCAAGTGTTGATTTACTGCTGTTTATTACTGATGATTTTAAAATTAGTTCTCATAAAGAGAAGCCTCTGGCTCCTAATTTCCCTTAATGATTTCCCTCTCACCTATGACCAAGGGCTTGTGCAGAGAAGGGGAATAGATTGCCTCCTTTAGCCTTTAACAACACATAAAATTTCCGTGCCATTTTTCCCCATGCCTAACAATAATAAAATAAATTTATATTTTTTTTATAAATGATGAATAGAAGACATTATTTTCACAAATTGTAAAAGAATCATTTCAAGTATTTATTAATTTGTTGATTACTCTTTCATGTGCTGGTGCTGGCGGTTTAACTCAGGGCTCTGCCCTTGCTAGGCCTGTACCCTGGCCCTATCCATATTATTAAGTACAAACCTGGGATGGTGCTTTTGGGTAAAGTGGTTAATCACTGTCCATTAAATTAGATGTGTGTCAAAATTTGGATGAATGATTATGATGTGAGAGTTAATTGTATAGAATTAGAATACAAATTAAACTTTCATTAAAATGAAGTTCACTGTTTTTCTTGGTAATGGTAGAATTTGACATTACTTGCTTTACTTACAACCTGTTCAACAAAAGTAATAGCTAGGTACTAGCACTGTGGAGAGTAGACAGCAGGGAGGTGCTGTGCGTCTCCCCGAAGGCAAGTGGGGCTCCCTGTGTGAGGGAGCATCAGAAGGTTTAGACTTTTTTTTTTTTTTTTTTTTGGCGGGATCAGGGCTCAAACTCACGATCTTACACTTGCTAGGCAGGCACATGTGCCACGGAGCTATCTCCCCAGCCCCAGAAGGTTTAGACTTTGAAATTATTCCTGAAGTCATCCATTATTTTTTGGATCTGAGCCAAGTAAATGTGTTTGTACTTGTCTGTAGATTTTAATAATGTTAGAAAGTTTACAAAAATCTTGAGATAGGGCTGTGAAGAGTTTGAAAGGAAAGATCTAAATGTTATTTATGCTTCATTCAAACTAAAGAAGTTTATCTTTTAAAGATTGTTTCATCCTAAAGCTAAGTTTAGTTAGTATTGATAGCAGTAATGACTAATAGTCTCTTCTTCACCTAATGTAAGCCTTTTCAGTAAAAGTACTACTTGGTTGTAAATTTGCGGTATACATCAGATATCAGGGATAGTATTCTGATGTGTAGATGCAAGCTCTAAGTGCAACAGACCAATCGTGATATGTTCTGGAGTAGTTCTTTTCACCTCCAAGTGTTTTAAGTCTAACCAAAATTATATGTCCAAGACTAGATAAATTCCTGAGAGGCAAAGTTGATTTTCAAGCCTAGTAGACAGACTATTAGAAAGAAACTTAGGGTTATGTTCTGACACTAACTATATGAACTAATAAAGAAAGTACTGGCTAGTTCTGATTATTTTCCTCTCTATACCAAGAGTAAGAATTTATTTTAATTAAAGCTTATGCTTTAATATCTATGTTTTCATTCATTTACTACTAACCTCTGCTTCTACCTGTCAATATGTTTACACACTTTTTCATAATGATTAAACAGATCATCTCGGAATATTTAGGTTATAATACTTTAATTCAAACATAAGTAGCTAAAGTTTTTTCTGTAATTATTCGTCTGTCTTTCATGACTGAGTATTCTGTCTTATGGTTCTTTCTCATAAGATTGTATTATATAATACTTGTTACTTTGCTTCATTAAAGCATAAATATTTTGTTTGACAACAATGATAATGTACTCTGGAATAATACAAATTAGCATAAGCAAAAAGTTTGAGTTATTTCAGTGGCAAATTGTCTTTTTACAGCAGCATTCTCAAATTAGAAGTTGATGCTTTGTGAACTGAGAGCCAGCTGTACATTCCTGTGGTTGGCTCACTTGCTAGCAGTCTGTTATTACATATTAATGCCTTTTATTTGCTACTATTTTATTGATTCTCATGTCCATGTTCATGAGGCTTATTGATCTGTACTCTTACAATGTTAGTGTTTGTATATCAGCATGCTGCTGATCTTATAAAATGAAGAGCTGTGCATTTCCTTTAGTATTTCCTGGAAGGTATTTATGGACTCGGTTCTATTTCCTCTTTAAATGTTAGGTACAGTTTACCGTGAAACTCTCTGGACCTGGATTTTTCTTTTTTATATGGGTTTGAAAAGCAAATTCATTTTGGTAATAGACGTATAACTTTTCAAGTTATCTCAGAAGTTCCCACTGGTGTCAATTTTACACCCACAGAGGATGTGTGGCAGTGTCTAAAAACTACAACATTTTTCAGAATTCCAAGTCTGAGTCTCTCAGACTTGAGGAAAACTCGTATCATAGAAGGGGTTCTCTGTAACATTTGGGCTTTGAGGTCAGGAGGACGGCTAGTGTCCTATAATTCAAGGATAGCTTTATTAAAAAAACAAACAAACAAAGAAAAAACTGGCCCAAAATATCAGTAGTGCCAACACTAAAAAAACTCTTGTCATTTTTGTTGTTTGTTGGAGCTCGATTTCAGCTAAGTTGCTGACTTTACAGCCATATAGTTCCTTGCAGTATTTTCTCATTATCCTTTTACTATTTGTAAAATTTTATTGCTTTAGTGTTTTTTTTCATAGTTACTTCTATTTAATGTGCTAGGCTTTTAGTTTTTATGAAGTCCTTCCTAGGTTTCATTTATTTTTCTGTATATAGTACAGGGTCTACAGGGTCTCACTATGTAGATCAGACTTGTAGTGATTCTCCTGTTTTCAGCCTCCCAATCCCATTACAGGCATGCACAACCACACCCAGTCTCAATGGCTGTCTCATTGCGCCCCAGGAGCGGGGCTGGCACGTCAAAAAGTTGGCACTTTTGCAGCCTAGAGATTTTGATGATTGGGGTCTTGCTGATTTCTGACTCCCTAAAGGTGTCATGTTTTGATGAAAAGCACTTGATTTCTTTTTACTGGCACTAACCTCTTCAGCAAGCATACCTCCTTTGACCTTAATTTACATGTAGTTTTTTGGGGCCAGAATTTAAGTTTTTCACTACTTTCTGCTCTGCATTTTGATCCTGATTCTTACTATGTGTCTGACTAAATTTAGCGAGCAGTACTCACACCATATCCTGTGTGTTGAGCTGCCTTGAAATTTCCTTCCCCATGTCAGTTCATCTGCTATTCTTAAGCTCAGCCTCAGAGTCCCAGGACATGGGAAACAGAGAGAGATTTTTGCCAGCGTGTAGTGTACGGTCCCCTAGAGTGCCTTTCTCAGTAGATTCTTCTGGAGTCTGGTGTTCACTGCTCACATCCGCACCAGCATTCTGTTCCCCAGTGCCAAGACCAGAAGCACCCCTCCTGCTCTGCTTATGGCCTGCTAGACTTTACCAGCCTGGTTCTCCTTTCCTTTCTTTTTCTTTTTCTTTTTTTCTTTTCTTTTCTTTTCTTTTCTCTTCTCTTCTCTTCTCTTCTCTTCTTTTTTTAATGAAGTTTTTCATTTTAATTTATATTCTCTTTTTCACAAATATATTGAGATAACATACATAAAACATAAAAGTTCATCCATTTCAAATATAAAATTTAGTACAATTTTAGTTATAAACTCATCAAAAAATCTATTTTAGAATATTTTCCTCATCTTCCATTTCTTTTTGAACCTCGGTACAGATTGGCTCCAGGGGCTTCTGAACCACTTAGTCAGGTATCATCGCAGGGAGAACCTCACTTCTGAGGTACCAGTTCTTTTCTTAGTCACTTCCTCATTGCTGGGATGAAATACCAAGCATCTGCCAGTAATAGCATCTGAAGCAAAACAAACAAACAAACAAACAAACAAAACAACTGCAGAAAGGTATAGAGGTAGTCAGATGAGAAATAATCTCGGAAGTAAGAACAGAAATCTCTGGATTAATAGCCTCTGAAGTCAGGAAACAGACATCAGATTCCATTTCCACAGGGAACTTGTTGCAGAGCCCTAGCTTGCTCACTGCATGTTGGTTTCACCCTGGAAGGAGCAAGTCTACTCAGTGGCCTGCGCATGGTTGGTGTTTTGCTTGCCATTTTGCAGAGGGCGACTGTGCAGTGAGTCCATGTGATGGGAATTCAGTTCTTAATGCACTTGGCTAATTTTCTATGATCTATTTTCTTTGAATTGTAGTAAATAAACTTTACTAAAATGTAGTTACATACATGACAGAAAAGAATACCACACAGAAATCAAAATATCGTTCTTTTACCTACAGTTAGATTACACTAAACTCATAAAATATTAAAAAGTTGTATGTATAATAAAAGTGAAAACACCTTCAAGTGCTTATGGCAAAAAAAATATATATATATATATATATATATATAATATGATATAAATCCATATATATTACAAAAAACCATAATTCCACCATTGCATTGGGATATTTTGCTCCAAGTATTTTAACAATCACAACACTTAACCCAGTATAGTCTAAGAGTCCCTAATAGTAGTCGGTTATCAGCGGAACTGGCAATGTCAGAAGCCGTTTACTTGAGCCATTTACTGCTCAGCATATTAATATGGCTTTACTTTTTATACCTTGTGGTTAGACTTTTCTGCTAGATGGTTAAGACCAAGATAAAGCAAGACCTATGTAACAAAAAAATGTGACTTTTGTATCTGACCCTCATATATATATATATATATATATATATATATATACACATACACATACATATATATAATATAAAATAATAAAAAATGGCAATTATGCGAAATTCCATTAAAACAAGTAATAGGAATTCTACAATGGCCTCTGTGTTGCATGATGTTACCTTCAAATTAGTTGTTTAAGTTACCAGATAGAAACAGACCAGAAACACTCTGATCACTGCATGAAAGCTGAACTGCTTAGAAGTTTCCTCTGCCATGCTGATTACTTCACTGCCTTTAAGTTCAGCCTTAGACAGGCACTTAGGACTTTGCTAGACCCAGATCTATCAGAGTGTCTTCTCTCTTTTTCTCTTGTTGTACAGAGGGGGTAACAGGTAACCAGGTGAACTAGTCTGCCTGGAAGGCCCCAGGTACATCAAGGGGAAGTGATCAGACAGAAATTAGGGGAAATATATTAAATACAAATTTCCAATTTAATATCTGCTTAGTTACATAGGCATAATGTTTGCTCTTACTGTCTAAAATACAAACCTGTTAGTTACAAATGTTGTCAACTGCTAAATATCACTATCCATTATTAGTGTTCCTAACTGTAGTTCTGTAAATACAAAACTATAGCTGCCTTAACCATATAATCTCACTTGGGTAAGAATTTTGGCAGGTGCTAACGATGTAATTGCACCAAAGGTCAGAGGACAGCACTATACAAAATGAAAAAGAGAAGGAGCAAAATGCAATCTCAGGCCTGACCTCACCCAGAGCAAATGCCGGAGACACTAGCATAGAAGAAAGTGGAAATCCCAGAGCTGCAATCTCTGAATTAATAGTGTCTGAAGTAAAGAAAAAAAAAAAAAAAAGAAAAAAAAACTCCGAAAAGGTTTAGAGGAAATCAGATCAGAAATAATCTCTGAAGTAAAAAAAGAATTCTCTGAATAGCATCTGAAGAAACAACTTCAGAAAGGTAGAGGAAATCAGATCAGAAGTTATCTCTGAAGTAAAAACAGAAAGGATAACCATAATGAAAGAATTAATAACTGCTTCTAAAGAAGACTGATAAAAATTACAGGAGAACAGAAAAATGATGGAATGCTTGAATGAGCAATACAGGAAAGAAATAGATCACATGAAGCAGCTTCAAAGAGATATACAGGAAGATAAAATCTCAGTCACAAGTTGGCATCACCATATGAATGAAAGTGAATTGTTGTAGGCCTTGTAGACACCATCTCAGCTAGTAAAAAAGGAAGAAGGGATCTCTTAAAAACAACTAGGATGCAGGAAAACAATTCAACATCTGCAAGACAATGCAAAGATGAATAAGATTAATAGGCATCAACGAGAAAGGAGTCAGCACAAATGATATGATTTTCTATAAGCCAGGCACCATGCCTGGCTTCAGCCTGAGTTCAGAGAAAGAAATTGTTTTAAATTTCTGACATCAGTATTGTATTTTTGAGTTTCCTTTAAAAGAAATCATCTACCGATGAAAGTTTCTGTTTGATTACTAGAACCCATGAAATGTCATTTATGTTTATGCTAAATTTCTTTTGGATTCATATACATGTTTATGAAATTTAGGCCTTTTATGAATAATTATTCTCAAGGATAAAGTGCATTTTAATAGTAGTATTAATTATAGAAGAGAATTTATACTTTATTTATTTTATTTTATTTATTTTTTTTATGGCTGGCTCAGCCTGCCCTGGCCTGGGGGCTGGTACAGCATGTGGCGCTGGGGGATCGAACTACATGGTCCCTGTGGTTGCCTAAGCTTTCCTACACAGACTGCCTAAGCTTTTCTAAGCAGGGGCTTTAGACCTCTGAGCCATCTCGCAGGCCCAAGAATTTATACTTTAAAAAAATCTTCTTCATGTATATTCTCTTACTTTTACCACAGAATAACCAGATGACATAGACTAGGATAATTTATCCCTATTTGCACATGAGTTATTTGAGGTTCAGAGAAGTCAAGAAATTTGTTTAACTTTTATTAAACGATAGATTCTAGATGCGAGGTGGGACCATTTGGTATTCAGCTGTTGTCTATGTCCATACCTCTCTGAGCACACCTGATCTTGTTTGATCCTCAATTGTTTTTCTCTTATGTCATGTCATTTGACAGATATCTTTTGTAAAATATTTGTAAGAGACAGAAGCAGTTTGCTGTAAAAGTAGATATTTTGTTGAACCTGCTTCTTATTGTTCTCAATTATTTTTAAAAACACTTATTTTCTATCCACTTTTTCACTTGCTATAGTTTACTGTCTGACATCTGTTCTACCAGGAATTTTCTGATGTGTTGCTTGCTGCTCTGTATCTGAACGTGGTATAACCTCAGTCACGTGCGTGAACAACTGAAGGACTGTGGAAGCATCACCTGTCCTGTCACCGGTGCATGACGTGTGCACTCATGCCCCATTGGTGGGGCACTAGCAACAGAATATATTGATCTTCCTTGATTCATGTGAAAGTAATGGTATTGGAGGCCAAGGAGGAGAAAATTACCATCAGTTCTTTTAATTGTAGTTATAAAAATTTAATATTAGAAGCATGTTGAAATTAACATCAATAAAATGACTTATGCCAAAAGCTTTTCAAGAGCATTTGCACACACATTGAGTAAAGAGCTCAGTATTGAACTATTTTCACATTTTTCGTAATGCTGTGAGTAGTCTGTGTATCTAATAGTTTTTAAAGACTATATACCTAGCAATTTCACTGCCTATGAAAGTTTATCCAGAATGAATTATATGACTTTTCTCAGTGATGTAAGTAAAAAGCTATTTTTCTTGCTTAAAAATGTTCCTTGCAGATTGACACTGGTCTGACCAGAAACCTGCATGAGTTAAGCTTATGGAAACCTGCTTTTTTCAGCTGTGAGCATCAACCCCACCACTGTCAGTGCCCACAGACTGAGTGGCAGCTCTGTTGCAAACAGCCTAGAGCTCGTGGTTGCAGTGCACCCCATGCTGCTGAGAAATGTGAAAGCTGCGCATCACGAAGAAGAGCGAATGCTCCAATAATTTAATTTGATAAAATTGAAGAACATACTTTAAGAGAGAGATATAAATGTTGTTATGACAAGTACAGATTTCTTTTGTCAGTAGAAGCTACAAGATGAAATGTTTGCAGAATTGAGGCAGCGTGAGTCATCCAAGTGACACCAATACCCTTGATAAAATGCGAGATCAGCTGACTGCATTGATTGTTTTGCTTGTATTATAGCTTTCAAGTTCCTCTGAGTTTTTCTTTTATATAACACCATGTAACAGTTACAAATAAAGCAAAGCAAGTGCTTAGACACTTGAGAGGGCTTGACGAGACAATAAGGAACCGGGCGCTTGGTGAGAGCAGTGTCGGGACGTTAGCCAACTCCAAGGTTGGCCGTGTGTGCTCACAGCTATAAGCTCTCATTTGTTTCAGTCGTATAGATCCATCCATGTGACAGGCGTCCACTTGCCAACCTGTTAGGAGTATAGGCACAGCCCAAGACAAGTCTTGGGTGATTGGCTTGCTACATGATGGCAGGACAGCTGCTTGCCTTGGCGGGTACAAACACCACAGTCACATTTTCCGGTAGGTGACTCTGTAGCGGTGCCAGCGAGGAAGCCAGGGCCTCTGCACAGCCACATCACCAGCCTGTTTGCTTTCACACAGACCCAGGCTCAGCTGTTCCATTGCCCGCACTAGCATCAAACTTGTGACCCTCCTGCCTCAGCCTCCTATGTGATGAAGTTACAGGTATGCAGCACCATGCCTGGCTTCATATTTTTATACACACATGTATACACATTAGTTCGAATACGCACACAACCTTGTTGGACCTGTTCACGTCACGCTCCTTATGCCACACGACTCTTGTGTGTTAATCTTGGAGAATGGGGGTCAGGTTGTCTGGGTTTAGCTGCAGTGTTCCGAAAGGCTGCATCATGCCATCTATATATATACTAAGCAAGCAACATGACTTATGTGCAGTGGTCCCTCGCTTACTGTGGAGGCTGCGTTCTAGATACCCCTGCCGTAGATGAAAATCAGAGAAGTAATGATATGTTCATTTTAATATTTACATATATTTTAAGGCTTCATAAACTCTTCCACACTCTTATAAATCTTTCCCACACTTTAAAAAATACTTCTAATGTTCTTAACCATTTTCTATACTCATAAACCTACATAATTTTAACAATGCCCATGTGCTGTGTGGCACTGCAAAATTCTGTGATATAGTGAAAAATTGATGATAAAAATTTAAACATTTTTTGAAAACCTGCAGTAACAGTGAATCTGCAAAAGGCAAACCACAACACAACCAGGTACTGGGCCTGCGACATAGCTCAGTGGTCTAAAGCACCTGCTTAGGTAAGCTTAGGGTTTCCTTTAAAAAAAATCATCTACTGATGAAAGTTTCCGTTTGAATACCAGAAGCCATGAAATGCCATTTATTTGTATGCTTAACTACTTTTGGATTTATATACATGTTTATGAAACTGCAATTCGATCCCCCAGCATCATATACTGCACCAGCCCCTCGCTCAGGGCCGGCTACCCGCCCCTCAAAAAACATAACAAGGTATTACTGTATGTCAAGATTAAATTTTTTTATTTTTTATTTTTTATTTTTAGTGAAGGGTCTAAAGGGTGTTCAGGTCTCACTGGTAGATCACACTCGTAGTGATCTATCTGTTTACAACCTCCCAACACCTGGGATTACACCACCAGGCCCAGGCTGAATCACTGTCTCGGCACACTCCAAGGTTGGAGCGAGCATGGGAGACCACTGCCCCTGCCTGCTGGAGCTTTAATCCACTGAGCTATTTGAGTGGCCCTTGCATATCAAGATTGTTGTTAATCTAAACTTCTGAAATTATAAATGTTTCCTAAGTCTTAATTGGCAGTAAACGCTTTGATTTCACTGTAGATGCTTGCCTAGTTACATTTGTAGAATTCAGTTTTTAAAATTATTCTTCCCCAAATCTCTACCCAATAATACCTCTCACTTCACATATTTTGATTTTACTGCCAAAATATTGTTGTTGTGACATGAAATTATGAACACTGTTTTTCTCTATCAATATGCCTGAACCACTGGGGATGATGGCAAATACGTGTCAGCTCAAGCTACTTGAGGGGCTGAGGCGGGAGGATCACAGAAGCGGGCAATGCAGTGATAGCTTCTCTTAGAATAAATTTTGTAAAAGATCTGGGGGCGTTGCTCAGTGGTAGAACACTCACCTCATATGCAGAAGGCCCTTTCTTCAATCCTCAGGGCCACAATTTCTTTTTTAAAGTTTGTTCTTACGGTTTTTAATTTTCTGTCTTATGGGGTAAGAAATTGTTCTGTTGCCTTTCTTATTTTAGTGGTGAGGATTAAGCTTTAGTTTTAAGCAGTGTGTGCACTGCAAGAAACAAAATACAAGGAGCAGGGAGGACAGGTGTGGCACTCGCCAGCAGCCCAATGGGCAGTGTCCTGGTGCCTGCCTGTGCTCGTGTTCCCTCTCGCACTGTGGTCACTCTGTGCATGCTGCTGTGCTCCTCTCCGTGCCACGTGTATTCCACAAGTGCTTTGGATGCCCAGAGTACACTCCATCAACTCTTTTAGGAGAACTTGTGACGTGCTTTTCTTGGGGCTCTCAGTCTTTCCAGCAGCTCACTGAGAGGAGATGGGAGAGGAGAGGTCTGCAAAGAAGGTGGAAATGCTCCTGGTGTTTTGGCTCTGTGTCCAGCTACACTAGCAGTTCAGGTTTTCTGGGTAAGTTGACCTAGTATACTCATTGATGAAACGGGGGTTTGCAAAACACACCTACCTAACAGACTGCTGTAAGAATGCTGCAGATCAGCGTTTGGACACTGTGGTATGTGAGTACCTAGACGGAGTGACTGGACTGTAAATGGCCTCTCCTTCTATGCTACCTACGTGGCTTGCTTTCTGATAAGTCTGTCTCCCTTCTCAGTTCACAGCTTCTGATTTACCTAGTCGCCTTTACAAAGAAAGGAAGTGGATAGACAGGTTCCAGAGGTAGAACCGTCGCTCAGATGTGTGTGTGCCATCCACTCGCTGTGCTCAAGCCTTGGCAGATCCCTGGCTGATCCTTCTTGCCCTCACCTGTAAAGCAACGTTGGTGATGGAACCTTGCCTTGGGTCAGCTTTGGAATTGTACCATTGTGTGTGTGTGTGTGTGTGTGTGTGTGTGTGTGTGTGTGTATACCCATGTATAATGTAGTGAAATCATGCAACAAACATGTCTAGCATGGTGCTTGACATAAAATAACCATTGAATGAATGAGTTTCATCAATTTATTGTCACAGCTTTAGTTCCTGCAGCCAGCCTACCTTCTAGCAACAAAGAACAGCACACTGAAGATGTGAAGGCCTTCAGACTAAAACCTGGGGTGCTAGGACCGTGCTTACTTGGACCTGCTATTGAATTTCCAAGGAATCTGGGCATAGCAGCTCTCATAATTGCTTGAGAATAAGAATGGCAGTCCATGGAACGGAGCAGAAAGAGTAGAAGTCATTATATGGCTCAGTGTGCTTGACAACTCTATGTCTCAATAATGTGTGTTATGATTTATGTGTGGCTAATGCTGATGTTAAAAGAAGTGCAAGGGTCAGAAACTGACAAGTCTCACCCAGTGTGGCTGGACATTTGGACTCTCCTGGTGGCTTTGGGTAGCTGTTGAGAGGTTTAAGTCGGTGTAGCTGGCAGATACAAAGATTTCACTTCTAGAACCCATGAGCAGTTTAGCAAGAACCATTGCATGTGAAGTTATAGTAGAATAGCGGTTACTAATGGATTGCAGCAGCGAAGCACACGAGTGTGGTGGCCCATACTAAAAGTGGACGTGGAGAAGCCAAGACCTATGGTAAAATGAAGACATTTCAGTGAACTGGATTTGGAGAAATCCAATTTGAGTTTGGGCCTGAGATCTAAGTTCTTTGTAAACTCTGCAGCCCTGTTCAGTGCGCCTTCTCCAGTTCTGCGCATGTTCCTGTGTAGTTGAATAGGTGCCAGTCCTTTGGCTTCTTGTAGAACATAATGTGTGCCTTTTGTACATGGTAGATTTGATTTTACTAGTATTACAGTTATTCTTATGCATATCAGAACTCTTGCACCAGACTGGAAGACTCAGACGTAATAACTTCATATTTCTCTCAACTTATCCAGAGTGAATATTTAATAATATATGTTAATTAGCACCATTAATTTTAATTGCTTGCTCAAAAAATCAGATAGTCAACTATGTACTTGGTATAGTTCCTTACCTGAAAGTCCTCACAAATGGTGAAGTTTAACTAAAGAATGTATGAAAATCACTTTAGTTCTAAAAATTCAAAATTAGCAATTGCCAGAAAAGAAAATATTCATAGGAAGAAATTTTAAAGTGAAATCAGGCCATATTGTTTCCAAATTCAGATGGTAACTTACTATTAAAAATCTTGCACAGATTGGAAATGACTAATCAACATTAGAAAAATGAAATGGGAAGATCTGCCCTCGTGCTGTTTATGGCTGAAAACATTCTCATGTCCAATTTTAACAGTGTTTTTCCAGTGTGAAATTTCAGCTATTAGAAGTGTTGGGTTAAAAAAAATTCTCTAATTTTCTGATCTATGCACAAGGCTGTTGGACAGCTGCCTTGACTTCTGTTAGAGTCCATCACCAAAGACATGTCTTGAGGTTGGGGGTCAAAGTGCAGAGTTGGGGCTGGTGAGCTAGCTCAGCGGTTTAAGGCACCTGCTTAGGCAAGCTCAGGCAGCCACAGGGACGGTGGTTTGATCCCTGACACCACATGCTGGGGCAGCTCCACCCCCAGGGCAAGCTGAGCCAGCCATAACATAAATAATTAATAAATGAAGTTTAGAAAGAAACTATTTTATATATAAAAAAATGAGTGCAGGGTTGTGGCATTCTCTAGAAAGATGGGTGGTAGATAGAAACAGGAATTGCCTTGAATTATTCCTAAGAGTCTCATCTCTATTCACTCAGGGCTCTACAACTTTTAATTTTTTCATTTGATTTTGTTGTTGTTTTTTCCCTTCCAGAATCATTTTGAAGGCTGTAACTTGTCAGTGCGTCTGTCTCCATGAATAACGGTTAGAGACAAGGAGGTGACATTTAGAATGAGCCATATCGATAGATTTAGCTTCATAAACACTGTGCAGAAGATAAAATGGGAGACCAGCAGCTGATTTTAAATGGACGGAGGCTTAAGGAACAAAGTTCTCATGTGTCTGTCTCCATGTTAAGAAAGGAAGAATGTTTTCGAAGCCCAGTTGCTTTCATTGCAGTGTGACTACCCACTGCCAGTGGGAGAGTGGGAGGACACCAGTGTGTCAGTGTCAGCGTGCCCACAGCCACCTGCCGTACCAACCGGCCCTTGGTCTCCACCAGCTATGCAGGAAGCTAATAGTCCCATCCCTTAGACTCTGCCTTTGTCCCCATTCATGTCACAGTCATAGCTGTAGTTCAGCTGTTGACTCATTGTAAATAAAGTAGGTAGAACCTACTCATTGCAGTGACACTTGGTAGAAGACTGTGGGGTGAGATGTCATTTAGTT
>PVJA010033215.1:0-17413 GCA_004027025.1 Myocastor coypus | reverse complement strand
CAAATAAATAAATAAAACATTATTTTTAATTTAAAAGTGAGAAGAGTTAATTGGTGTGCACTGACTTCTTAAACTACTTGTGTACTCTAGTCTTTATGTCTCAAAGTGAAGATCAGAAGTGAAACACAAAAAGCATACAGAGAGTAGCAGTAGAGATTATCCACCATATGTTAATGAAGGAAAAATGAGGGAGCCAGACCAACTTTGCCAAAGCCAAATCTGCACGTGGCTGGTGTTCTTTAGCACACAGAGTATCGTAAATGGATCAAAAATAGGTCCAGCTTAATCATTACAAACAAATATCAATTACCTTCATAAAGACTTGGATAGATAACTTTAATACTTATAAATCAATCAGAAAGTCATTCTGGACCATTGTATTAATTCTTGCATAATATTTTTCTGCGAAAGTCAGTTTAGACAAGGGTATGGAGATGGGTCCATATGACTTCACCAATATAATTTAGCCTAAGGCACATCAATTCCAGACAGGGCTTAGTGGCCTCACAGTATTGAAGATCCAGAAGGCATCCTCAGAGAGGGCAGGAGGTGCATACACTGTGCCACCCAACACTGCCATTCAGCTGTTCCTCCCAACAGCTCTCCAGGACTACACAACTGGAGATGAATTAGGCCCTCACATTTTTTTTTTTTTAACTTATGGCCAGCTCAGCCTGCCCTGGGGGTGGGGCTGGTACAGCATGTGGTACCGGGGATCAAACCATGGTTCCTCTGGTTGCCTAAGCTTGCCTAAGCAGGTACTTTAGACTGTTGAGCTATCTCACCAGCCCTGGTCCTCTCTTATCTAAAAAGGAGGCATCTGTAATTTTAGCGCACAGTAGTAATACATAGAGACAAATATTAAATATTTTAGATAACTGAGAGAGGCTAATGTATATATTTGGGCTATGAGTTGATGAAATTCTACAGAGCAATTTGCCAGTCTCTTTGAAGATGTGGGGGTAGGATAACAACAAACCTTAGTGATATTGTAGGAGGAGCTGAGAAATACATCCATCTGACTCTGGTATAGGCATGATGAAGTGCTGAAGCAGGCATATAAAGAAGATATGATGGCAATATAAATAATGAATGGATTAACTCTACTAGATGGTAGCTAAGAGGTCTCAGAGGAAATTATATTAGTCTTTAGGAAGATTGGATTACAGATGGCAGGAAAGATATAAGAAAGACTTATATAAGAAAGTTGTAGAAATAGGGAGGTCATGTGTTTGGAAAGTAAAGAGCTATCTGACTTCACTGGAAGCAATTCATTCATTACTCAATAAATATTTATTGAATATTTTAGGTGCCAGTTACTATTGTAGGCACTTGTGATATATCAACGAACAAAACAAGATTAAAATACCATAAGACAAAACAAAGATTCTGTCTAGGTGAGAGGATAATAGAGGATGTAAGGGAATAAAACATAAGAAACAAGGCAAGATCTTTTTACAGAATGGAGATCAGTATCCTGAGTGTCAAGCCTTTTGCTGATAAGCCAATAGGCTGCATTTAGAATATGAACTTGGAGTTCCTTCTGTTCATATGAACAATCAAGCTCTGGAAGAACAGATGGGAGTACCCAGAAGGGTACAGAGGAGGAAATTGGGAGATATACCAACAGTAAATAGAGAAAGAATGGGGACATAAAGTAGAAGAGATAGAAACAAATTGTCATAGTATGAGGTTCCAAAGGAAGGAGGTGCATTCTTCATCTGTACCACTGGCTCTCCAGTGTCTATCATATCTCTGCCAACATAGTAGATGTTTCATTTTTCAATAATGGGTACATTATTGAAAGGAGCAGGCACTAGCATTATAGACCGGAGACAGAGAAAAGACTTTAAGACATGAGCAGAAAAATCTGCCCAAACACTAAGTGAGATAAGCAACTAAGTCATTTCTTGATTTCTTGAATCCCAGATTTGAAATTATGGCATAAGTGATAAAACAGCATGGTATTGAAAAAAAATGCCTAACTTGATCAATGGAACAATGGAAGAGAATGGAAGAAGCAAAGCAACTGTGTCGATATTCAACTATTTTATTTTTGACAAAGAGGCCAAACCTCTCACTGGAATAGACTTTTTAATGCATGGTGCTGGGAAAATTGACTGTCCATATGGTAATAGTTGAACTCAGACCCATATATGTCTCTAGTCACTATAAACTAAAATCAAAATGGGTCAAAAATCTACATATTAAAACAGAAATAATTAATGTACTGGAGGACACAACATTTAAAACTCTGGAAGATCTGTGTGTAGGCAAAGATTGTATGGACAGAATACTGGCTACACAAGAAATAATACCAAGAATTCAAAAATGGGATTCAATCAATTTAAAAGGTTCTGCCCAGCTAAGGAATGAAACAACAGAACAAGTAATAACCTGCAGAATGGGATTTTTTTCCACCTACTTCCCAAGGAATAAAATATAAAATATACAAAGAACTGAAGAAAATTAGATCTCCAAATTTAAATGCCTAATACAAGTGAGCATTTTAAATGAGCAGATGCTTCCCAGATGAAACAGTACAGATTGCTAATAAGTACACCAAAAAATTGTTCTACATTATTGCCCATCCAAGAAATGCAAGTTTAAAAAAAACACTGTGATTCTATCTTACTCCAGATAATGGCAATCATCCAAAAAACAACCTATAACAAATGTTGGGAAGACTGCAGGGGAAAAAGAAGATTTCTTCATTTGGTGGGAGTAAAAACTGATATAGTCAACAAGGAAACCATTATGAAGCTTTTTCAAAAAAGTTAGAAATTTTATTTAACCTTGCTAGTCTTCTAGGCATCTTCCAAAAATAGTGAAAGATATCACAGGTGATGAGTACATATCCATGTATAGCAACAAAAGGAACAAAAAGCTAAATCTTGAAAACAGCCTACATGTCCATTGATAGATAAATAAAGAAATTATATTTATGCACCCAGATTACTATTTCACCAGAAAGAAGAATAAATGAGTCATTTGTAGGAAAATAGACATATCTTGCTATCATAATGCTTAACAGAGTAAATTAGAGACACAAGATTAAGTGTCACATGGTTTCTCTTATATGACAAAATGCATAAAAGTACAAAATAAAAAAATAGACAATACCAAAAGAGACAGAGAGCAAGAATGCATTCAAAATTCTACCTTGATTTAGTGTAATTATCTTGTGCATTTTTCTTTTGTCCTATGAGTCTGTTTATATCTGTCTATGATAATTAACTTGATGAAGACATAAAAAATGAATCTGATGGTAGTAAAAAGACATTTTTATTCTTATTTTATTGTGGTTGGCTCTGCCTGCCCTGGGGGTGGGGCTGGCACACCATGTTGTGCTGCGGATTGAACCTTGGTTCCTGCGGTTGCCTAAGCTTTGCTAAGTAGGTTCTTTAGACCGCTGAGCCATCTGGCTGGCCTGGTGAAAAGACATTTTTAAAGGGGAGGAGGAGACCCTTTTTGATTCCTCGGCCCCCATGACACCCATGAAAAAGTTTCGGCGAAGGGGGACACAAGAAAAGAAGCAGGTCCTGAAGTGCACTATTGATTGCCCACATCCTGTAGAAGACGGAATCATGGATGCTGCCAATTTTGAGCAGTTTCTCCAGGAAAGAATCAAGGTAAATCGCAAAGCCGGAAATCTCGGTGAAGGGGTGGTTACCATCGAAAGGACCAAGAGCAAGATCACCATGACTTGTGAGGTGCCTTTTTCCAAAAGGTATTTGAAATATCTCACCAAAAAATATTTGAAGAAGAACCTGCGTGACTGGTTGTGTGCAGTTGCTAGCAGCAAAGAGAGTTACGAATTATGTTACTTCCAGATTAACCAGGATGAAAAAGACGGGGGAGATGAGGACTTGAGCTCCTTTGTCTGGAATATTTTTTTTATGAACTCTTGAATAAAACTTGGGAACCAAAACAGTGGTTTATCCTTGTATCTCTGCAGTGTGGAGAGGGGAATTTGGCGGTTATGGCAGCGGGCTTCCCTGGTATGCTGCTCACTTACAGTTAGACTTTCTTCCTGCTTGAAATTTCCAGTCCTTGCCACACCCAAATGTCAGAAGGAGACTACCTGAGGGAGTGGACAGTCCAGTCCTGAGCCGGTAGAGGAACGTGGTGATGGAAGCCGGACTTGTCCTTTTATTTTACAAAATGTAACAGTTACTTTCACTTGAATGTAACCTTTTTCTCAAAGGAAGACTCAGGAATTCAACATGTGCTTCCTCACTCATCCAAAGCAAAATAGGTGACCTCTTTCCAGGAAATGACAGTATCAGTGGGATTCAGGTTTCTGGGACATTTGCCTATTTTTTTTAATTCCAAGCTTTTCTCAATGCTCATTGTCATGTGTACCAGTCCTTTTTCCTCCAGTAGAAGTAAGATGTGACCCTTCAGCCTTCTTGCATATGCTGCCCTTGTTAAAGGGGTTCGGCGTAAGTATGTAGAAATGAATATGTGTAAACCTTTGCTTCTGCAAGTCTTTGCCACTCTGCTGTCCAGTAGGGGGCGCTGGAGACAGCAGCAGAGCTTCAAGATGCGATCCCTGGAAAACCACCAGCTTGGGGTTCTTTGAGGGGCAAGAAGAGGCCCAGGGTTTAGGAGTTGCCCAGGAAAACCCTGTGTGCTTCAGTCCCCAGATGGATCTCCTGTCAAAAGGCCTGCAACAGATAGAGGTGGTAACTCAACAGCACAGTGATTGCTTTCCTAGAGGCCCTGGATTCCATCCCAAGCCCAGCAGAAAGGCACTGACGTGACCTGTAAACAAACTGATGGGCTGTGAAGGTCCTGGGTAGAGAACTAGCGCCTGTGGTTTTGTGTCAGATGAGGAGGATGAGGGTGAGTCCAAAGAGTCCTGATGCTGGAGGGGCCTTCTGAAATCCAAGCAATTCTGCTATATAAAACTAACATTTTCAAAGAGCTTGCCGACAGCTTTCTACTGCAAATGAAGCTTAAGTTCTGTCTAGGCTCCAATTTAATGTGTGCTTCTGGGATCAAGCTACAGTTGGCAGTTTCCCCTGTGGCAAAGGCTCTAGCATTTTTTGTTTCTATGTAAATCCCCTGAGGCAGAGTTGCTTTTGGACACCCTTTACCTTGCAGAAGGCAGGATTCCTTTCACCTGAGGGGGCCTGGGTCATCTTGGGCTGTGCCCTGACTCCAATACTAACTTTGTAAGTCTGTGGCTTGGATTTACAAATTTTATTTGTTGCATTGGTGTTCTTATGTAGTAATTTTTGGTTTGGTTGTCAAAAATACCGGACTGTATTTACCATTTAAAAAAAAAATAAACTGGTCCCAGATTTTAAGACTTGTAATAAAATTGAAACGATTTTTTCCTATGCTTTCTGAACTCTTGTAATTGGGTTTTGATCAAATTTTATATTAAAGTAGCTAACATATGGCAAAAAAGGAGGGAAAAGTAGAAAACAATTGAGTTGTGTTATGTACATATACCAATTTGCCCAACAAATATGAACATGGGTCACAAATGTTCTTCAAATCACTTGAGTGGGCCTTGTTTTGAAGGATATAAAGAAGCCAAGAACTTTCCCAGTGGGGGCTGGGGAAACAGTTCCATGGCACAAGTGCCTATCTCACAAGTGCAAGGTTGTGAGTTCAAACCCCGGTCCTGAAAAAAAAAAAAGAAAAAAAGAAAAAGAACTTTCTAAGTGAATGAAAGTGTGATTTTCAAATAGTTAGGTGGGGTGGCTTGTTGGCTATGCTAGTTACATGTTCTTGGTAGTCTTTCTATCTACCAGGTCAGTGTCCTGAGGTTAGCAAAACAGAAGACAAATCTTTTGGGAGCTAAGAAAAACTTCAGTGTGCTGATAGTTTTGACAAATTCTCCATTATTTGATACCATTCTCCTGAGATACTGTGTGCACAAGACATCAAGAATGATCCCCTCCCATGAATCAGATCCCTTAGGGCAACTTCATAATTACATATATTTGGGTCAAGCATCTAGCCTATAGGAAATGGACAGCTCAGCCCCTGGGGATGGAAGAATGATACAGGGCATGCGAAAACAGAACTTCTGAGTAAGGAAGTACCCAAAAGAGTACTGACAGATATTCTAGAAATAGACAGAAGTGATCACAACAAAAAGAGGGAAAAGGTATAGAACCTATAAGAGGAAATACTATGGCAAAGTTAAGCCAATAATGTGTCAGTTATAATCATTAATGTAAATGTCCTCAATTCACCAATCAAAAGAAACAGACTAGCACAGTGGGTTAAGAAACAAAATCCAACATTATGCTGCATACAAGAAACACATCTAACTCAAAAGAAAATTCACAGATTAAAAGTCAAAGAATGGAAAACAATGCCACAGGAAATCAGAAAAAACAGAGGTAGCTATCCTGGTTGCTTACAATATCAACTTCAAACCAAAAATCATCCAAAGAGATAAAGAAGGTCACTACATACTTGTTAAGGAAAAACTGCAAGAGGAAGGGATAACAATTATAAATATATATGCGCTCAGTGGAGGGGCACTCTTTTACATAAGACAAAATTTAATAGGCATTAAAAATTAAATGATAATGCAATAGTGATGGGGAACACTAACACACCAGTGCCACAAAGATATAGATCAACTATGGGAAAAAAAATCAGCAAAAAATAAAATAGAGCTAAACCAAACTTATGAAGAAATTGACTTGGTAGGCCTTTACAAAATGTGTCTCCCAGCAACAACAGAGTACACATTCTTTTCAGTGGCACATCAGACATTCTCCAGAATAGTCCACAGAGCACTCTTAAGTAAGTACAAAGCAATTTGAATTATCCCCTGCCTACTGTCTGATCACAATGCAATAACACTAGAAATTGTTGACAAGAGAAACTACAAACACACCATAAACACATGGAAATTAAATAGCAACCTCCTAAAAAAAAAACCAGTGGGGAGGCTGGGGAGACAGCTTGCCTGGCAAGTGCAAGGGACTGAGTTCAATCCCTGGTTCCAGGGTGGGGGGACAGTGGATCACAATGACATTGAAGAAACATTGAAGAAGAAATTTGAGAATATTTTCAATCAAATGACAATGCAGATACAACTTACTGAAACCTATGGGATGTAATGAAAACTGTCTTAAGAGGATAACTTTTTTTTCTTGTTTCAGAACTTTGTTTATTTATTTATTTATTTTTATGGCTGGCTCAGCCTGCCCTGAGGGCAGGGCTGGCACAGTATCTGGTGCCAGGGATCAAACCGCGGTCCCTGCAGCCGCCTAAGCTTTCCTAAGCAGGCACCTTAGACCACTGAGCCATCCTGCTGGACCCCTTAAGAGGATAACTTATAACAGTAAATCTGCACATTAAGAAAACAGGACACAAGTCCAAATATATGATTTTATGCTACACTTCAAGCTCCTAGAAAAAGAAGAGCAAGTCAAGCCCAAAATCCAAAGAAGGCCAGAAATTATAAAGATTAGAACAAAAATTGATGAATTTGAGATGAAGAAAATAATACAAAGAATAAGTGAATCAAAGAATTGGTTCTTTGAAAGAATAACTAAAATTGATAAACATCTAGACAATCTAATCAAACAAAGGAAAGGAAAAAATGCAATAAAGAATGAAAAGTGGAAATCATTAGACCCTAGAGAAATTCTGAATATCATCACTATCGTTAAATTTTTACATTTCCATCTCTTGCTTTTTACTGACACCCATCTTGTACTGCTACTTCCAATTCTTTACTACTAAATAGTTCAAATTCTCCTTTTAAGTATTTTTTAAAAGAACATTCTATTTTTTAGAACATTATATTTTTATTTTTTTATTTTTTTTGTTGCTGTTGTTATTTTATTTTTTATTGCATTTAATAAGAAATAACAATGTGACAGTTTTAAAACACATTAGTAGCACATTTCCAGTATTTAATACAATGCATATTGTTGTTCTCCAAGTAGTTATACAGAGCACAGGGTGTAGACGTGATATTTTTTCTAATCATTATTGTACAAAAAAATTTCTTCTCATTGAACTAAGAGAAAGTAGTTGTATACATAATCCAATGTCCCATAATTGCAGTGGGTTATTGGCAAAACTAGCAATGACAGGGGCTGGGGAGATAGCTCCAAGGCACAAGTGCCTGCTGGGCAAGTGCAAGGTTGTGAGTTTGAACCCCGGTCCTAAAAAAAAAATAAAAATAAAAAAATAAATTAAAAAAAACTAGCAATGACAAAGTTTTGTGTCTCAAAAAAAAAAAAAAATAGAACATTATATTTTTAAAGTGGAAATAATTGTATTGTGTATCTTATGTGGCATCTGAAAGTGATTTAGTTGAACATGTGGTTTCTGATTGGTATTTGAATTGGTTCCAGACCATTTTTTTATAATAGCCATCTTAAAGATCCCAATTGTCTGATCCTCTTTCCCCGTTCACATGGTTTCATGGGTTTCTAGAGAGAGAGAGAAGGCTGCAGAGTCAGGGGAGCCCATTTACTTCTCGCTGAACCAAGTTTTCCGGCGAGGCTCAAAAGAAAGGGCCTGCTTGTTATTCTGAGTTGTCCAGGATCCATTTATGGCTCCATAATGGAGGCCTTGGCATTACCAGAATACTTTGAAAAGTATTAACTATAAGGAAGCCTCTTTTAAGAAGGGACCATTTGTAGAAAAGTTGCTATAGAAGAACTTATTTTCTTTCAAAGTCTTGGGAATCAAGACACAATCACTTTCACAGTATGTGTATGATTTTGTCTACTATAGACAAGGAGCACAACTACAATCACCAGGCCATACATGGGCTTATAATGATCATGTAATTGGCCAAGGTTGACTAACAGTATTTTGTGTGTGTGTGTGTGTGTGTGTGTGTGTGTGTGTGTGTGTGTGTAAATGAGGATTGAACCCAAGCCCTTGTGCTTGCCAGGCAAGCACTTATTCTACAGCATTTTCTGAGAAGTAGACTAAATTGCCACCAAGGGCAAGAGACTACAAAAGCAGAAACAGAATAGGTTTGATGTCAAGGAAAAGAAAATTGTTTTGTGGGTTAGAGGACACCTGAAAGACAGGGAGAAAACAGAAGAACCACTGATCAAGTTATAGTTGAATCAAATACATAGCTTAGAATTTAAGAATTTGTGCTTCCAAATAGAGAATCCATGGTTGACCTTATATCTCGGTAGGTCGTAAAGTTACTAGGAAAAGTTTAATATAATGAAGAGGGTAAAGGATGGGAAAAACAAGCCCGAGGTTTTAAAATAAGAGTGCTCAGACTTTGCAAAGTCTTCTTGCATAGTTGAAAATATGGGGAGAGCATTAGAGGCCAGAAACTTTAAACACTATGGCCAGAAGAAGTCTCTAGGCTTGGAAGATATACAATGAGGGGAAAAAGAATCAAGGCAGCTTGCTTGTTACAGGTGAACAATTGAGCTGTAATAAGAAAGCAAAAGTGAGCCTACTGACACTAAGAAAAAGATTGAACTGAAAATAAATCTAAATATAGCAATTCTCTGCCACTCACCGACATATCTCCAGCCAACTCTAGCCTCTGTGAGTCCAATAATTAATCTGTGAAGGCCAGTGAGATAGCTCTGAAGTGTCAAGCACCTGTGTAGGCAAGCTTAGGCAGGAGAAGGGGACTGCACATTAATGCCTGGCAGCACATGCTGTGCCAGCCCCACCCTAAGCGTGCACTGAGCTAGCCAATAAAAAAAAAAAAAGATAATAATTAAACAATGAGGAAAGGCTCATTTTCTTGACGATGTTGATGATTGATGATTGATGATGATGACGATGATGATAACGATGACGATGATGACGACGATGATGATGATGGTGATGACGAAAACAGCAGGTCAGTCCTATGGCATTTCTCTTTACCTCTTATTCTCTTTATTACCCATTAAAAAAAAAAAAACTAGCAACTACTTGAGAGACAGTTTAGCAATAATTGAAATGACATTGAAAGCAACACACATCTAAAGGACCAAAATGACAGACATTCCAAGCATGGTTTTAATATTACACATTGCTATCCTCAGTGTCAAAAATCTGTTGGAGATTCTTAGGACCATGGTCTAATTCATCCTGTGTATATAAGTGCATAGTTTTGCTCTTGTCATGTAGCCTAACTTTTCCACTTGCTGTCTCTTTGTCATTTAATCCTTAAATTCTTGATTTCCATTTAGCTTTGTTATGCCTTTCCATTTTTATTTCTTCTTTTGAGTTCTTTTTCTTCTTTTTTTAATTTTTTTTTCTTGTTTCAGAACTTTTGTTTATTTATTTATTTTTATGGCCGGCTCGGCCTGCCCTGAGGGCAGGGCTGGCACAGCATGTGGTGCCAGGGATTGAACCGCGGTCCCTGCCTCCACCTAAGCTTTCCTAAGCAGGAGCTTTAGACCAATGAGCCATCCTGCTGGGCCCTCTTTTTTTTTTTTTTTTTTTTTTTTTTTTTTTTTTTTTTTTTTTTTTTTTTTTTTTTTTTTTTTTTTTTTTTTTTTTTTTTTTTTTTTTTTTTTTTTTTTTTTTTTTTTTTTTTTTTTTTTTTTTTTTTTTTTTTTTTTTTTTTTTCTTTCTTTCTTTCTTCTCTCTTTTTTATTTTTTGTGGAACTAGGGATCAAATTCAGGACCTTGTATTTGCCAAGCAGGCAGTTGTGCCCCTGAGCTAACTCCTCAGTCCTCTTCTTTTGAGTTCTTACACTAGGGAGACTATATGTTATTTACACATGCAAGTCTGGCTTATACCAGTTCCATTCTAAGTCTAAGGCATTTGATATTCAGCAAGATGGTGAGGTTAAGCTCATCTACCTCTGTGATAGAGTAATAGTATCACTAAGCTTCTCTTTTTCTTTTCTTTTCTTTTTTTTTTTCCGGGAGCAGGGATTGAACTCAGGCCCTTGCACTTACCAGAAAAGCGCCTATTCTACTGAGCTATTTCCCTGGCCCCAAGCTTCTCTTCTATAGGGTTAAGAACTTCAGTGTGCAGACCAAAAAATTAGAGAAAAAAGAAGGGTCACAAGGATAATCAATATTTTGGCCCTAGCTCTTCGAGGTCAGTGTGGATTCAGGACATAAGAGAACCAGTAATGTAAAATCCTATAGCTCAGTAGTGTCCCAATTTTCTGTTCAAGGAGATCACGGGGCCACAGAGGAAAGGGATTAATGATATATAATGTGCCTAAGGAGAGTCATCTAGAGAAAAAAATAACATGCTCTTAGGCTTTCACAGAGAGTAAACTGGTCAAGCAATGGCTGTGACTCATCCACACTGCTGACACTGACAAAAGTTCTACAAAACACTGTACATGGTTTCAAGGTAAATCCTGAGGACATCTGACTGACCTTGTGAGATACAAAAGTTATATGTTTTGTTATATAAGTCTTGCTTTAACTTGGCCTTAACCACTAAGCAGAAAATAACCACAAAGCATAAAAAGTAAAGCCAGATTAGTATGCTGAGTTGTAAATGGCTCAACTCAACAGCTTCTGACATTGCCAGTTCTGCTGGTAACTCACTCCTATTATGGAATATTGGACTATGCATACAACTACTTTCTCTTAGTTCAATGAAAAGAAATATTTGTACCAATAGTGCTTAAAATAGTTATGTCTTTGTCTTATACTCTGAACAACTACTGTGAAGACAACAATATGCACTGTATTAATTATTGTGGCTGTCCTACTCACATGTTCTGAAACTGTCTCATTGATAGTTCTTTCTTTCCTTTTCTCTCTCTCTCTCTCTCTCTCTCTCTCTCTTTCTCTCTCTCTCTGTGTGTGTGTGTGTGTGTGTGTGTGTGTGTGTGTGTGTGACCAGGGTTCAAACTCACAACCTTGCACTTACCAGGCAGGCACTTGTGCTACGGAGCTATCTCCCTACTCCCTGTTATTTCTTACTAAAAGTAATCAAAAAGGAAAAAAAGATTATGAATCCCAGCACTTGGAGGCTGAGGAAGGAGGATCGGTGCAAGTTCAAGACCAGCCTGGGCTACAAAAGTGAGTTCAAGGCAAGCCTGAACTGCATAGCGAGACCCTGTCTAAAAAGACAAAAAAAAAAAAAAAAAAAGATTATGTTCTCAAGTAAAATAAATTAGATATACGTATTTTAAATATCATATTGATTCTCTGACATGAAAAGCTAAAAATATTTTTAAAAAAAGAAATAAAAGAAATAGAAACCCTACTTCCTCTTGGGTCCAACAACCTTACTGCAAAAGGAAGACTTCAGTGGTAAACTGGCTTCAATTTTTATTCTTAGTTTTTGTTCGATTTGATTTAATTTGAAACTCTCTGGATCAGCTCAGGAGAATGAGACAATTTGAATTTTTTTTTTTTTTTTTTTTTTTTTTTTTACAGGACCAGGCTTCAAACTCACAACCTTGCACTTGCCAGTCAGGCACTTGTGCCACGGAGCTATCTCCCCAGCTCCTGAGACAATTTGAATTTAAAGGCACTGTTGAATTTTTCAGAACCATTTACATTCTTAATTTTAAACACCAAGAAAAAAAATGTTCGAAAATAAGATTTTCAGCATTTCTGGCCTCCATTCTTCCTAAGAATTCCTCTAGAGAGGCAGCAGCTCTTCTAGTCATCAGGAAACCCTGGAGCTGCTATTAAAAGGAAAATGATTTTCCATACAAGGCAAACCAGTCCATCCTGCACATCTAAAATGACTTGAATTCAGATGTGGATGAAATTTCAAGATGGAGTTATAGCAGTTCTTTTATCTATACTAGTTATTTGTATACATTTTCTGTTAGATTTTTTTTTTTTTTTTTTTTTTTTTTTTTTTTTTTTTTTTTTTTTTTTTTTTTTTTTTTTTTTTTTTTTTTTTTTTTTTTTTTTTTTTTTTTTTTTTTTTTTTTTTTTTTTTTTTTTTTTTTTTTTTTTTTTTTGCTGTGAATTGTAATTACTTATGTATCTGTCTTTCTCACTATTGAGCCAAAATCTTCTTGGGAATTTTCTACATGTTTTTAATACAGTGTCTGTCATGAACTAAGAGGTCAAATCATGCCAACTTAGTGAATGTAAAGAGCAGCTATAGGCACATAGTTATCTGCCACCCAATGACCAGCTCTGAAAGGCAGTTTCAAAAGCTTCTCCTCAATCTACTCTATACATTTGCATAAACACACTCCAAAACTTTAGATAATTTAAAGCTACTTTTCACATATCTATGTAATGATCTTGCAGTGAATGCTGAAAAAAATACTGGTTTATGATGATTCCATGAAGTAGTTTTTTTTTTTTTGGCCTGGACACCAACACATCAAAGAATTAGCTGGAGCTAAGGAAGACAATAATGCAACTGGTGTTAATTACTCATGACAAGAAACTGGATATATCTGACACAAGGCCCCTCTTCAGTATATTAATCAAAGAAGGCCAGTTACAGGAAATGACTGAAAGAGAAAGATACCAAAGATGGTGCCAAACTACATCCATAGCACAAAATAGATCACCTTTCACATTTAAACTTGTAGGTCCAAATTATTTCACTTAACATTATGCTCTCAAAGTGCACCCACTTTCCTAGGAATCACTGAAGCTCATCCTCCTTTATGGAAGAGTAGTATTTTAGATCATTTTAATTAAACCCATGCCTCATATTAACCCAGCTGCTTCAAATTTCAATTCATTTCCTACCCAGGGCTTGGATGAGTCTCTTTCTAACACAGACACATTCATTCAGTCAAGGATCCTGGTGCAGCTACAGTGTGGGCAGTGCCAAAGTCAGTGCTAGAATTAGATTATCAGCGGCACTTACTTATGTAAGTTCAAAGCTAAAAACTCAGGGAGCAGCACTTTTCTTCTGGAAGGAAACACTTACCATCATTATAATGTAGACTTCAGTTACCAATTACATCCATATTTGCATCACTGGATAGTAAAACAGTCCCAGAATAGAAAATGAAACCACACATTTTCTTGCCAAGAGACGAGCTAGAGACAAAACTCCTAGGCTTGTTTTCATAAGCTCATTTCACTTGTGCATTCTCACTTAGAAGAAGATGCTTGTTCAGGAGAAGTACCAGCACCACAGGAAGAGGAAGCCAGTGAAACTGACATGATGACACTGAAGCCATCTAGATTTCCTCCATCCATCATGGCCTACAAGATAGGATGAAGTGCCAGTGACATAGACAATTTAGGATGTGTGTTCTTTGCCTTTCCAGGTGTGGCTCAGATATATATGAGACATTTCTTTCTTTATTATAATTATTAGCACATATTAATTGAAAACATTAATGGTTTTATTTTCAAATTTTCATTCATGAAAATAATGTAATCTGATCATTCCCATCCCTCCTATGCTCCCCACTCCATTCAGTCTCCTTCACTGTCTTCAATGTATCCTTTCTGCTTTAGAGTCGTCTTTACTCTCCTAGATACTGAAGATGAGAGAAAACATGAGGTGCTTGCTTGTATGAGTTTGGCTTACTTTGCTTACCATGATGTCCCCTGTTTCCACCCACTTTCCTACAAGTTTATCTTTATCCAGTCATTTTTTGAAGGGCATCTAAACTGCTTCCCTAACTTGATCATTGTAAATGTAATGCCACAACAAGCACAGACAGCAGGTATGTCCTCAGTATGTTGGCTTTGATCCTTCAGGTACATAGCCAGTAATGGGATAGCTGAGCCATAGATGCTATTTTTAGTGTTTTGAACAACTCTTCATAGCAGCTGTTGTAGAGTACATCCCCACCAGTAGCCTATAAGGATCTCTTTTGTTCCCTGAATCCTTTCCAGCATTTATTATTTTTTTGTTTTCTTGATAATGGGCATTCTGACTACAGTAAGATGATATCTGAATGTAGTTTTTTTTTTTTTTTTTCCCCCTGAGGGATAATGATACTGAGCATTTAGATAAAGATGCCTTTACAAAGTTGCAAGACACAACATTGCCCCAAATTCATCTTAACTCAAGTAGATTTTGTAAGAAATGACAATGAACGAGAAATGGTAGTAGTCCAGGATATGAACAAATGCTAGATGTTATCCCAAGTGCGGGACTATGAACTGTGCCCAACAGCAACATTAAGGTGGGCTATGAATTTTTTTTTGTTTACTTTGCTTTTTCCTAAGGAACAAGCTGTGTTTTTATGGAACCAGCCCTGGTTTCATGGAACCAGGAATTGAACTCAGGCCCTTGCACTTGCCAGGCAAGCAGTTATTCTATGTAGCTATCTCCCCAGCCCCAGAACAAGCTATTTCCTAAAAGATGGTGCAAAGACAACATATCTGTCCTTGTCTACAAATACATTTCACTGATTTAAGTAATTTAAATGTGTTATAATCAAACAAAATTTAAAATTAAGTTCCATGGTCACATTATCCACATTTGAAATATTCAATAGCCTCATTTGGCTATTGGTTACCATATATGACAGCACAGATATAAAGTATTTATTTTGGTACAGAAAATTTCACTGGAGTCTAAGGCTTGTCAAATAATTTCAGGGTGACAGATTAATGCACCTGAAATTTTATTTGAAGGAAAACCAGTTCCTGCTCTTGTTCTACAAAGGCAACCTATGAGAGCAATAAAGTATGCCTCACTAGGTCTTTTATTCTCTATTTTTATTTGTTTTATTTTATTTTATTGTGGAATTGAGAATTGAACTCAGGCCCTTGCGTTTGCCATGCAAGAGCTTATTCTACTGAGCTGTCTTCTCAGCCCCGGCTCACTAGATCTTATTATTACTCAATTATAAGCAATTTGAGGGTTGTATTTGTTCCGCTTCACTTCATCTGCAGAGCCTAAAGTGGTGTGGCTTGTCTACCAGACACAAAATCCTGGTTTATTTAAGTCCACAATTACTTAGTAATTATTTACAATCCCTTACTAGATCTCTTAAAAATCTTTGGATCATTAGTACTCAGTAAAATTATACTTTAGCCATGTTTGCAGAAAAATTTGGTCTGGTAGGCTATTGTTTCTTTCCAATACATGTTATTCTATGATTCTTTATCTTTTCAAGAAAATTGACTATAAAATAGTAAAAGTGTTCTCTAAAAATCTATAATTTTATCAGTATATTAGCAAGAATGTCTTATTTTAGATAATAGGTAATAATGTGCCACATTTTCTATCTCAGATTTGTTCCCTGAAGCTCTTTTGTGTGAAAGAGACAAAAAAATGTTTTCACTAATTGTGCAAACTTCTCTAAGCCTGGGAAGCCAGACGTCAAGTGGTTGAAAGGGCAAAAATTTGTCCCTGCAGACCAGGGATTAAAACCTGGCCAAAGCAGCAAATAGAATAATAAAATTTAAAGTATTTGAAAGAAGCTGACAAGGAAAGCTTAAGTCTTTTTAAACTATAGGGCTATATACTAAGCTTTAAAAAATTCAACCCTCTGGAGGACTATATCTCACAAAGAAAATGTAAGTTTATCTTGTAGCCGACACCTAGACATTGGGCCTTTGGGAACACTGGGATAATACTTCCCATTGATTAGTACTGAAGCCTGGAAGTGACTTTTCTACAAGGCATACTTTAAACTCCAGGACGTTTCCAATTACAAAGTGATTATTCTGAAGAAAAAAGAATGCTTACAGCAGAGGGAAGATGCTGTGATTTATATGTCTCTGATGATCTTTTTCTTCCCGTAGAGTAACTTACTAAACAAAGTATGTTTTTATTTCATTTTGTAGACCTGCAGTTGTCCTTCAGTTGCTAGGAAGAGTAGTAGAGCATAGTTATTCCAGAGTGTTTTAATGTTTCTATTAAATCATGTTTAAATAGATGATATATAAGTCTTCATTACTGGTAATGTTGGTAGTTAAGCTGTGCACACAGCACAGACACACTGAAGTACTAAGAAATTCCAACCTTGGGTTAAAGTATCCTCAGAAGTTTTCCTGACTAGTCCTCTGCACAGAATCAATGGGAAGCCTTCAGACTCTGGTCCCATGATGAAGGCCAGACAATAACAAGGTAAGGCTGAATAGCTGCCCCTTGTTTTCTCTTGTGACCCTCAACACTTCAGAGATCGCTGTGAAATCTCCTGTCATTCTAGTTATAAAGCGTAATTCAGATAATTTAAATTCATATCAGCAACCAAATTCATAAACTACTTGAGAATGTACTCCAGTCTGATGTCAATAGGATTTTGGCCAGCATGTGTGTTTTGTGCAATTGTGAACAGGGCTGGCTTGAGAGGCATAATTTAAAGTAGTGCATTTCTGTGTTTGCACTGAGCACACATATTCAGATTATGGAAGGAAAATAGCACAGCTGTGCACATGGAGCCAAACACAGCCCAGTTACTTTTTTCCACTTTCTAACTGTAGGCCGGATGCCTACTTGGCTCATCTCTTCACATTCTGTAAAATCTGCCAGTAGCGGGTCTATATTGAGACTGAATCACAGAAAATCTGTCACCTTTATTGAAACTTACTAACCAGGTCAGTGCAAGCATTATTATAAAAAAAAAAAAAAAAA